>JANTPZ010001671.1:0-18328 GCA_025593235.1 Vachellia pachyceras | reverse complement strand
TTGTCCCTATGGATGATTTCAAAGTTGAGTTGGGACTTGCTTTCTTCTGTAAAGCACATGCCTTCCCGATTCCTGAAGCCAAGTCTATGGTGGTTATCGACTCTAACATGATTCGAGTAGTCCCCTTAAAGCGCTTGCAATCCAACACTGTGATTTCTACCTTGCAATTCAAGAGGGGTCTCAAGAACTCAGAAGGATATATTGCCACCATACGTTCATTAGCCGAAGAAGAGGATGGCACAACCCAACCACAGGAATCCTTGTCCCCTTGCATTCAAAAGGTGCTACAGGAGTACAAGCACGTCATGCCGGAGGAGTTGACCAAGAAACTACCTCCCAGAAGAGAGGTAGATCATCAAATTGAGTTGGAGCCCGGTGCTAAACCACCTTCCTTGGCACCTTAGCGTATGTCACCTCCAGAACTTGCTGAGTTAAGGAGACAACTACAAGATCTCCTTGATTCAGGTTATATTCAACCATCCAAGGCCCCATATGGTGCTCCAGTCCTCTTCCAGAGAAAGAAGGATGGTTCGCTACGGATGTGTATCGACTACAGGGCCTTGAACAAAATCACTATCAAGAACAAGTACCCAATACCTTTGATCGCCGACTTGTTTGATCAGCTTGGAAAAGCCAGGTACTTCTCTAAGCTTGATCTTCAATCGGGGTACTATCAAGTACGTATTGCCGCAGGTGACGAACCGAAGACAACCTGCGTAACGAGATATGGAGCATTCGAATTTCTTGTCATGCCCTTTGGACTGATGAATGCCCAGGCAACATTTTGCACGCTCATGAACAAGTTGTTCCACCCTTACTTAGACCAGTTCGTGGTGGTATATTTGGATGACATCGTGGTGTATAGCAATACTCTTGAAGAGCATGCTCAACACTCAGAGAAAGTCTTCCAGGTACTTTCTAATCACGAACTCTATATCAAGTTAGAAATATGCTCTTTTGCCAAACAAGAGGTGGACTTCTTGGGGCATAAGATCAAGGATGGGAAGCTCATGATGGACCCAACTAACGTTCGAGCTATTCAAGAATGGCGATCTCCCACCAAGGTCCCAGAGTTAAGATCATTCCTTGGTCCGGTAAACTACTACCGACGGTTCATAAAGGGGTATTCAACAATCGCTGCTCCATTAACAGATTTACTCAAGAAGAATAAGTCTTGGCAATAGTCACAAGGTTGCCAAAGATGCTTTTGAAAAACTGAAGCAGATAGTCACGCAAGAGCCTGTTATGTCCTTGCTTGACTACTCCAAACCATTTGAGGTACACACTAATGCCTCAGATTTTGCAATAGGGGGTGTTGATGCAAGAAGGGCACCCTATTGCGTACGAGAGCTGCAAGCTAAATGACACAGAGAGGCGCTAAACGGTACAAGAAAAAGAGATGTCTGCCATAATCCATTGTCTGCGAATCTGGCGTCATTACTTGCTTGGAAGTAAGTTCACTATAATGACAGACAATGTTGCTACAAGCTACTTCCAGACACGGAAGAAGCTCAGCCCAAAGCAAGCTCGTTGGCAAGATTTTCTTGCTGAGTTTGGCTACCGATTAGAGTACAAGCCAGGTAAAGTGAATGTGGTGGCAGATGCATTAAGTAGAAAAGTCGAGCTAGCTACTCTCACAGCAAGCATGCCTCAAAATAATTTCCTTGATCGAATCAAGGAAGGCATGTCTCAAGACTCCAATGCAAGCAACTTAGTAAAGCTTGCTGCAGAAGGTAAGACTCGAAGATTTTGGGTGAATGATGGAATACTTTACACCATTGGGAACCGAGTATATGTGCCGAAATGGAGTAACCTTCGAAGGGATGTCCTGAAAGAGTGTCATGATTCGATGTGGGCCGGGCATCCAAGTATGACCCGAACGCTTGCTCTCATACAAAATCATTTCTATTGGCCACATGTACAAGAGGATATTGAAGCATATGTGAGGACCTGCTTAATATGCCAGCAAGATAAAGTTGAACAACATCGTGCTGGTCTACTCGAACTCCTGTCGGTGGCTGAAAGACCATCGAGTGTCTCCATGGACTTTATAGTTGCTCTCCCTAAGTCTGAAGGATGTGGGGGTATCATGGTGGTGGTCGACAGATTCAGCAAATATGCCACCTTTATACCAACCCCAGCAGATTGTAAAGCTGATGAAGTAGCACGCTTGTTCATGAGCTAATGAAGCTCCGGAACGTCCCAAAATCCTCCAGAAGGCTCCCGAATAACCTTAGGAGTGCTAGAGAATGCCAGAATATTTTAGAAAAGTCTATACAACTCTAGCCTCAATATTTTAATATTTGCCTTTAGATTTTTCCATGTAAATATCTAGATATTTGTTAAGAGAATTCTAGAGAATGAATTGTAACCGTATGATCGATTCGATCTCCATCGTCCATTAAGGAGGTGGGAATATTCTAGTTTCAAGGGGGAGGCCTATAAATACCTCACCCCTCCTCATTTGTAACCACAACCTCAAGTTCCAAAATCAATACTACTCTCACATTCTCCAAGATCTTTCTCTTGCCCTCAAGCTTTCCCTTTTCCTCAACTTTGCCAAGCATCATCTCTTTCATAGAAAATAAGCTTACTTAGCAACTTCTAGTGAAGATTGTCTAAGTGCCGCACGGGTCGAAAGACTAGCCCCGTGACACTAAGGTCTACCTAAACGGTGGAGCCTATGTCATTTTAATTAGAACCACTTCAGAGAAGGAATTAATGAACTTCTGTATGTTATTTGTGAACACACTCATAATTTCAAATAGATAAATTTCAGTTGTGCGTTGTGTTCATTAATATTGTGCTGTAAGCCAACTCCAAGAAGTAATCTCATACGCATAATTTCAGTTGCCGTAGCACTTGATACTGGAATATTGGCTTGAGCCGTTTTCTCTACCGTGCCCTGAAAAAGCATTGCATTTAATGAATGGTTCAGATTGCTCTATAAAATAAATAGGGTTCTCAATATGATCATCACATCTGATCACAATACAATAACACAAAAGCAACATGAAACCCTCAAAAAAGTTATAAGCTAAAAATAAATTTCAAGGGGCAAAAATGATCACAGACCTCATTATATCCCAGTAAAGCGTAATATTTTGTATGTAAAGCTCAAAGAACACCTAGATAATTAAGAGATCCTTCAATATTAAGCTCTCTTGCAAAGCAATTAAATGGTCTTCTCTCGTTCATGAAATTCATAGCATTTCATTAATTTAGAACAAAAAGTACAAGTATTCAATATTTAAGTTATCTCTGACAATCATTTGAATCTTACCGTCTAGAGAAATATAAGAGCTATTAGCATGGGTTTGTTCAGAACATTTCACCCAAAGCTCAAATAACTCACAAAATGTCTTACTGCATAAGTCTCATGTCAGATATCTTTTGATCCCGTACATTCCTATCCTTTCCTCCAAAGTACGGGTCACAGCTTCTTCAAATTCAGCATTGACTAATAAAAATACAGTGAAGCAGATTCCCAATTATCCAGGTTTGTAGTGATATGGAAAAGACACGTAAATTTTAGTACAGAAAATATGTCAAAAATACCACCTAGTTTAGTGCAATGCCTTTGTCCTCTCTGACAGAAGTCCCTAAAACTTGGTAGCTTCTTCAAGAAATTGTGTAACGCCATAATGCAACTTTACTACGAGACTCGAAGAATTACCATTCTCTTCATCGAGGGGCTCATACGATTCACGGGGAGATAAAGAAATAGAGAAAATGGATCATTTGTGTGTCATCCATCGAAGGAACATGAAAAATGCTATGGGTTCAAGCTCTGTCAGTATATTATATGGATGATCTGATCTGCAAGAACACTGCGCAAGTCCCCTACGGAGGATAGGCTGGTTCGCTTACTTATATAACTATATAACAATAACATTTGCATTTGATTTGAAAAAATAATACAAATAAAAAATTTATTACATTGTCAGCTAATACAAGTAAAGATGTTAATTTCAACTTTCATCAAATGGGGAAATTAATAAAAAATGCTTTACAAATAATGCAAACGACCAGTTACAAGATATGACCCAGCAAAATTTCTTGATATCACAGCAATTTGTTATGTAAAAACAGAAACAAAAAGCAGAAGCAACCACACCAGCCTGTGATTTAACCAAATAAATGAGGTGCATAACAGTGGAGAGTGGAAACAGACACAAGAGCTTTGTTGGCCTTTCTGGTGCCCACGCAGGCTGTAAGCGGGGAAGAACATCAAGTGCCAGATGATGATAAGCACCAGCAGCTTCTCTAGAATGTGGTGGCAGATAAGACCAAATCTACAACAAAACGGATGGAGCTTAGTAGACTCTTCAATTGCTCTCTATCTTGTGCCAAACAGTTTAAGTTGCTGGAATGTAGAAGAATCACATGCATCAATCTCCTTGGAAACAAAATATTTAACAGTGGAATCACCGTCACGCAAATTTAAACCCTGTGGCTGCAATGGAAATGGCTGCCTAATGGATCAGACACTACGTGGTCTGAACACTATATACTTTTCAAAGGTACAAAAATGCCTGTTTCTGTCCAATGTACGTTTTCCTGACATAATTTCAAGCAGAACAACCCCGAAAGCGTATACATCACCCTTCTCGGTCAGGTGACCTTCGTAGAAAGGCAATGAAAGAAGGATTAGCAGTGGTAATGTGCTTCAACTCTAGAATAAAGGAACTACTGAGTAAAGGAGCTCTCAATAAAAGTGAAAATAACAAGGAAGCAGCATCGTAGAAAATTAATTCTCAAAACGTAAAAATTCAACACAACTGATGCAAACTCAAAATACGGCCGATTGAAACAGGCCACAAAAACCTAATGTGATAATGAATGAAAAAAAAAAAAAGGATATGACAATCAAAAGTGATCATAATTTAAGAAATGCTCATCAATCTAAAGGATACCTGTGGCTATATACTCAGGAGCAGCATAGCCATAGGTTCCCATGACCCTTGTAGAGACATGGCTCTCATCACCCGAAGGCCCAGGCCTTGGCAAACCAAAATCAGATAGCTTTTTGCATTGAAGTTCTGATGTCAATTAAATAGGATTTTAGAATAGTATATTTTTGTACCATTAAAAAGTATACCGTGTTAGAATCACTTTGGTAAAAGTCCATATGTATTTTTTTTTAAGGTTATTAAAACCGGGCAGTTAATGAAGAGTCAATGGAATAAAAAAATTAAAAGATAAATCAACAAAACGAGGCATGTTCTTTATTGGATCCTATATGAACAAAATGCACTGCTGAATGTCAATTCAGTTGGTCACCTTATCAGCCAATTCACTAGTTTTAAGGTCAAACAACACCCATATAATCAGTTGAAATCATTTGTAACAGATTCCTGAAAGCACAAGTTTATAATTATCATACTGTTGGGAATATCTGACTGGGAGCTGAATGTACTGGAGGAGTACGGAGATCAAATTGATTATCTTAAACTTCCAAAATATTTTCTCAAGCTGGTAGATTATACATTAGGATGAAAACAAAGACTACTGGAGAAAGTCCTGCGAATTCTGTAACAGTAGCAGAGGACTTTTTTTTTCCCGGTGATACGTAGCAGAGGACTTTTAGCTTACTAGATGAACTCCTATTTCACCAAACCGATCAACCATCAACTTTAACTTGCCAGATGAACAATCCAAGAAAACCCTCAATTTCTTGGCTTGAACCACAATGATTTTAAAAACATTTCTGATGAAGAAGACCAACGACGCAAAACCCACCAGCGACTGAAATCCAACACGCGAGAAAGAAGGGAAGCTCAGAGGGAAAAGAAGAACCTCAGAGGAAGAAGGTGATGCTCACAGGAACTCCAACACGCGACCCATAAGACGCAGAAGTCTGAACCCCAGGACACAAACGGCGGTCGAAGCTAAAGCATCAAGCTTTTGCTTTTACGGCAAAAATCGAAGGGGAAACCACAGTCTCCAGAAGCAGAGGCCCGAGATGAGAACAGAGTTGCGGGAAGCAGAGTCGTGGCTGGGACAAACCACAGGGGAGAGACGAGAGACTGATGAATGACGACGACGATGAATGAGGCCTCAATCGTGGCTGTAACATAAAATCATGCCAATTGGATTTTGTCCTGGGCCAAGTAACATTTTTACGACAGGGTACAACTTAGAGCATTGAACATTTGGAAGTTTTTTTGGGATCAAATTCACCTTGAAAGTTTATTTATGTAGCATTTTTCATCTGGAGCAACGGATCCTTAACGAACGTTTGTCTTCATTCGAATAAGAAATGTTTTATTCAAATGAAAGTATCATCTTCAACGTAAAACTCATTCAATCGAATTTTCCCCCAACATTTTAGATTCAATCGAATATAAAAGTCAAGATTTAATTGAATCAGTTTTACATTTATACGAATTATGGTTTTTTTGAATCTTATTTTTCCCAACGGTTTAAAAAGTCCATCATTTAAATGAAATTAAAACTCATTCGAATGAGTTTACTCTTTATAAATGGTTTAGAAAGTTTAACGTTCAAAATAATGTAACTTCTTCAGTTCAACTCCAAAATTTACAAATGACATATCATTGGAAAACCCTTTGAGTCTACTTTCAAATGAGACAAGTTTTAAATTAATTGGAAGTCTGGATTGAGATATATAATAAAAAAATAACATATATCTGGAATATACGTATTGTTGATTCATGTTTGGTATTTTATCATATCTTTCAAAATACAAATCCTATAAAACTTGTGTCATTTGAAAGTAGACTCAAAAATATTTCCAATGATAGGTCATTTGTCAATTTTGGAGTTGAAATGAAGAAGATACATCACTTTGGAGTTTAAGTTTGCGAAATCGTTTATAAAAAGTAAACTCATTCAAATGAGCTTTATTTTCATTCGAATGATGGACTTTCTAAACCGTTTTTCACCAACAGTTTAGAAAGTCACCTCCAAAGGTCTAGAAAGTCCACTTTTTGCACCTTTCGGGGGAAAACGGTTTAGAAATGCATCATTCGAATGAAAATATAGCTCATTCAAATGAGCTTACTCCTTATAAATGGTTTAGTCCCACAATTTACAAATGACCTATCATTGGAAATCCCTTTGAGTCTAATTTGAAATGAGAGAAATTTTAGATCAATTGGATGTCTGGATCAAGAGATACATATATCTGGAATATACATATTGCTGATACATATTTGTTTTTTTTATCATATCTCTCAAAATACAAATATTATGATCATGAAACTTATGTCATTTGAAAGTGGACTCAAAGAACTTTTCAATTATAAGTCATTTGTCAATTTTTGAGTTGAAATGAAGAAGTTACAGTATTTTGATGTTTAAGCTTTCTAAACCATTTATAAAGAATAAACTCATTCAAATATATTTCGTTATTATATATATTTTAAAATTTTATAAAATTCATTTATACATTTATAAATATATAATATATTTATGTAATAATATATTAATATTATATATAATTATATAATACATTTTTAATATTATTATATTATATTAATATTATTCTATACCTTTAACACTGTATAGAAATCCATGCGGTGTAATGTAATATTATATTTTGTTAATATAATTATATTATATTTCATTTATATAAAGAAAAAATATTTTATTATTTATGTATTTTTAAATTTTATAAATTTCTTTTATATATTTATAAATGTATAATATATTTATATAACAGTATGTTAGAAGAAAATTTACAATTTTATATAAATGTTTAAAATTATTAAAGGCTTATAAAATAATTTATTAAAAATATAAGTTTTATATTTATAATATTAATTAATATATTTTAATAAATCTTATAATATATCTTTAAAAATTTTAATAAATCATATTATATTTGATAAATTTTAATAGTGTTATTTTTCTATCCTTTTTCTAAAAAATTTCAACTAACTAGTGTTTTTTTCTCCAGAGCTCATTAGAATCACTAAAGATGAAGCCTTCATTCGAATGAACATAGGCCTCATTCGAATTGAAAAAAAAGTTCGTTACAGATCCATTGGTCCAGGTGAAAAATGCTACGTTTTATAAACTTCTGGGGCAAATCTAATCCCAAAAAAACTTTCGGATACACAGTGCTCCAACAGGTATACTCCCATGGCAAAAATGCTACTTAACCCTTTTGTTTTTCAATCAGATCCAATATTTTCCCAATGGTTTTTACCAAATACCTTGTATTCTTTGTTTCATTCAATTAACGAATGAACTTTAAATTTAATGAATGACCTATCGTTGGAAAGCTCTTTCAGTCTACTTTTAAATGAGATAATTGTCGCAACCCATAGATATTTGAATTGAGAGATATCATCAAAAAAGAGAACATATATCAGGAATAAGTTTATTCCTGATGCATGTTCGATATATGTTCAGTTTTTTTGATAATATCTCTTAAACCACATATTTAATTGATTTCAAACCTCTTTCATTTGAAAGTAGACTTAAAGGGCTTTCCAAGGATAAGTCATTTGTCGAATCTGCATTTCAAATGGAAAAGTTACAGCATTTTGAAGTTAGACTTTATAAACAGTTTATTTTCTTGAACATAAAACTCATTCGAATGAATCCCGAATTTCTACACCTTTATTTCTAAACCGTTCTTTCTAAACCATAGTTTAAAGCTAAGGTTTAGAAAGGTTGCTTTCTAAACCTCAGCTTCTAGCTACGGTGTAGAAAGCATGGTTTCTACCCCTTTTAAGTATAAATTTCAAAACGTTGTATCTCATTGATTTGAACTACAAATTTAACGAATGACATATTGTTGGAAAGCTCTTTCATTTTACTTTCAAATGAGATAATTTTCACAACCCATAGATATTTGGATTGAGAGATATCATCAAAATACCAAACATATATCAGGAATACGTTTATTCCTGATATATGTTTAGTTTTTTGATGATATATCTTAAACCACATATCTAATTGATTTTAAACCTCTTTCATTTGAAAATAGACTCAAAGGGCTTTCCAAGGATAGGTCATTTGTCGAATTTTCATTTCAAATGGAGAAGTTACAGCATTTTGAAGTTAGACTTTATAAACAGTTTATTTTCCTGAACATAAAACACATTCGAATGAACCTAAAACTCATTCGAATGATTTCCAACTTTCTGCACCTTTATTTCTAAAACGTAGTTTGAAGCTACAGTTTAGAAAGGTCGCTTTCTAAACCTCAGCTTTTATATACGATGTAGAAAGCATGGTTTCTACCCCTTTTAAGTATAAACTTCAAAATGTTGTATCTTCTTGGTTTGAACTCTAATTTAATGAATGACTTATCGTTGGAAAACTCTTTCAATCTACTTTCAAATGAAATAATTTTCACAACCCATAGATATTTGGATAGAGAGATATCATAAAAAAAATTGTATTTTAAAACTTCCCGAACGGTCCCTTAGTTTTTGGTTTTTCGTTCTCTTCCACGATGGTGATTTTGGGATTTTAGTTGGAGCTACACTTTCGGTTCTCACATGCTAAAGCGTCGTGCTTTATCCCTTACTAGAAACTACGTGGTGGATATTAAATCTTTTTAACGAAATATATAATTGAGCAATAAAAATAATAAACCAAGACACATTGATTTAATGTGAAAAAATCTCCCCCTCAATATGAATGAAACCAAACAAAGACGATCAAAAGAAAACAAATTTCACTTTATTAAAAAAATGAATACAATATTCAAGTGCTGTATTATAAAGCTTAATATAGATACTAAAGATGAAATAATGTAGATTTCCCATGCAAAATTCCAACCAAAACAAAGATCAGATCACTAAACAATTGCCTTTTAGATCACAACCCACACAAACTACAATACACAACACTTTAAGAGTATGTAAGTATTTTTGGAAGACAAGATACCTTAACATAAATTAAAAAGTAGGTTTAATTTACGTACAAAAAATGATAAATATATTTGCATAATTTTATTTCTATTTTTAAATAGCACAATTTTAGAAGTTTATTTAAATAATATTGAAAAATTATTCTTTTATTACAGCATCATTTTAGAAGATTATTTAAATAATATTTATAGTAGATAAGCCGTTTTCACTTCAAGATGGCAATTAGGCTGCCAATTGCAAGTTTTCAAGAAAGCAATCATTTTTAAAACTTTTAAATTTAAATTCTTCCAAATATGCTCTCGATCGTCCGATTTGATTGTTAAGTTTAATCTGTTGATAATTTAGATTCCTACAATTTGTTTTTAAATTCATTCTTTTTCTGGTATATTCATTTTTAATATTCTACCATTTTTTAATTAGTTTTTGGATAAGAACTTGTCATGTTTCAGTTACCATGGAGTAAATAGTAATTATAACAATTTTGTATGAACATTATTTTTATATATAATTGTAAACTAGTAATAATTATGATTGAGGATATTTCTACATCATTAATTGCATCTAAACCCAATCAGTTAGAATTAACGAGATATCTCCGGGAACATGAAAAAATATATGCTCCTAAGAGCATATGATCATAACCTATATTCCTACGTAAAGGCCTATATAAAGCCATTGAGTTTGATTATATTCCTACGTAAAAGCCTATATAAAGCCATTGAGTTTGATTGGAGCCATAAACGGAAGCATCAAATTAGAGAGAGAGAGAGAGAGACCGTGAGACAGAATATGGCTTCAAGAGTTTCTCAGACGTATCTCTTCGGTGCGGTTCTTGTATGCTTTCTCCTTATTTCATCGTCAGATAATTATATATATATATATATATATATCTTTGTGTTTTCGGCAAAATATATATACGTGTGTGTGTTTCTTGTTTCATTTAAGTTTAATCATCATATTGCTTCGCATGTAATTGGATTAACGTGTAATTTTAAGAATAAAGTTTTTCATGTTGTCCTTCTTTTAGGGAATCTTTTGGTTAAGAGTATATAATATTGGGTAGAATTTGATTCTTCTTCTTTCAATGATTTATTTCTAAATCGAGTCATTAGAGATGACTTATAAGTAGAATTATTGAGATTGGTGATATAAAGAGAGATTAAAATTTAAGTAAAAAGTTTTGCTAACTGTGAACTCCCACATCGATTGAGAAGAGGAAAAAAGAAGGACGTCTTATAAGGGTGTGGATACCTCCCTCTCGTAGACGCTTTTTTCGGAGTATTGTAAAACTTCATGAAAGTAAAACCCTGCTCTATTTTCAACAGGGACAATATTTACGAAGGATGGCTCTAGGGATGTTACATTAACAATATCAATAAAATGTTATTGTTGGAAGTATGAGTTAGTTAAGGTGATTAGTGTTAATCACTTAGTTAGCTAATATCCAATATAAAGGGTCATAATGTAATGATTTGAGTTGTGAGATTGTGTAATCATCACCAAAGAGTGAGAGGATGAAGAATCAACATAGAGAAGGGGAGGATAACTTGGATCTCCCACTATTTCAAGAGTCCCCAAAATGGGGTTAGTTCATCACCCTCAAGAAATGGTATATTAGTGTTGTAAACTAAAAAAATTTATGATAATACATTGAATTTCTTCTTCCATTTCTACTTTCACTAATGTTTAACATGGTATCAAGAGCAGGCTATTTTCTTGGGTCCAAGATTGCTGGAGTTCTAATCATGAAGCACGGCAGCGTAATCTTGAAGCACTACATTGCCATGCTCTGTTCAGTCCTCGGCGTTTTCTCTTAACAATGAAGTCTCTCTAATACTGCACAAGAATGGGCCACTGCTCATTCCTATTCACAAGCCTTCACTGATGTTTGTAAAAGAGCTTGATGATTAGAATGAAGTTGAAAATAGAACAACTAATGAGGCATTCAAGATTCTACAGCAAGAAGGATGTGGATGGGCTGAGGAGGAATTTTATATTCAAAGAAAAGGCAAGTCAGATGTTCAAAGAATCAAGAACCTCACTCTCCATGGTTTGCGCTGCTGTTTATGCGTCTGTTGCGATAAGAGGTACCATAAAAAAATCTCAGTGGTGATCAAGAAAAAAAGGGGAAAGAGGTGGAACTGGAAATAGTGACTGGAGGGGCTCATCAATTCAAATTTCTTGGAAAGATTGGTGATCAAGATTACCCTTGTAGAAGTAATGACAGTTAAGCTAAAGAGGGAAGTCTCTTTTTTTTTTCATGAAGTTTTGCATTTCAATCATTCATCCGCACTTTGAGCGATCTAAGGTTGGACCTTTGCTTCATGTCGGTGTTCCGATCCAGTTGGTTTGTTCCGATTCTTCATCGTCACTCGTGTTCGTTCTTTGAATTTTGGAGGCTCCACAATAAAAAAAAGAGAGAGGAAAATTGCATTGTCTATCTGAACGAAGTCAATGAAGCCAGGAGCATCTTCTTTGAATCCATATGTGGCAGTCTATATTCCACTTTCTAAAGGGGGCAGATGGTGGAACCTATGTAGCATATAATGATATGTGAATTATGAGGGGGTTGTGGGCTTTCAAACTCCTCAGCATGCAACACAAGATCAGCACTCTCTCCATCCTAACACACGTGCTTCTCAAAAGCTCTACTTCTCAATCATATCATGTGAAGAGTCAACCATTGCTACAGCAACAGCAGCAAATATCCCATTGCAGGATTCATATATGCAGAGCAGAGCTGAAGCTCTTCAGAATGTTGAGTCCACTATTCAAGAGTTGAAGCTCAAAATCACTTAGAGGCAAAGGAAACTGTTCATTATTGAGAAGAAGATTACGAAAAAAAAATGTTTGTATTATTGTGTGAATCGAAATTGTATAGTTTAACTCACTTCATTCCTTTATAATTATTGTATTTGTAAGTTGAACACCTAGAGTTAAGGGGTGTCAACTTGAGCGAGGTGTTGGAAGTATGAGTTAGTTAAGGTGATTAGTATTAATCATTTAGTTAGTTAATGACCCAAAAGTCTATATAAAGGGTCATGATGTAATGATTTGAGTATAAGATTGTGTAATCATTATCAAAGAGTGAGAGGATATAGAATCCCCACCAATGCATAGAGAAGGGGAGGATAATTTGGATTTCCCACTTTAAGAGTCCCCAAAATGGAGTTAGTTCATCACCCTCAAGAAAGGTTAGATTAACGGTGTAAATCAAAAAAGGTTTGTGATAATACATTGAATTTCTTCTTTCATTACTACTTTCACTAATGTTTACGAGTTATGTTACCGATAATTAGGCATGTAAATAGGTTAGGCCAGGCCAAACTTTGATTAAACAGGCCTAATCTTGTAATGCAGATATTGAGCCAGAATCTGAGCCTGAGTTTGAATGTAGACTTTTTTTAGGCTCAGGCCTGAGCCTTGCAAAGGCCTTGTAAGGCCTGAAGCCTTTTAGAGTCCTACATTTAATGTAGGCCTCTAAAAAGGCCTTAAAGTAGACTAAAGCATACTATTGTAAACCTTTAAAAAGGTCTCAAAGTAGGATTTAAGCCTATTATACTATTGTATGTAAGTTTTTAATATAAAAATTAGAATTAAAAAATGTAAAACAGTGTTTTTGGCATCATATAAAAAATTATATTTATTTTATATATAAATAGGCCAGCCTGAAGGCTTACAGGCCAGGCTTCAAAAAAATAGGCCTAGCCTATTTATACAATTAGGCATTTAAATAGGCCTTAGCCTGGCCTTTTTAATAAACAGGCCAGGCCAAGGTAGGCCCTAAACATATCAAGCCGTAGGCCACCTGATAGAGGCCTAACCTATTCCCACCCCTATCGATAATAATGCAGGGCCAGCCAGAGGATTCACTGATCCGCTATTCGTGTGCAAGGGGCCATGTTCCGGTACTTCACCTTCTTAGTGCAACCAAATGTGCATCGACGGTGGATTCCCAAAGGGAGGCGTCTGCGTTGGATTCGGTGGCTCAGATCCTCCTCAATGTTGCTGCACTAAATAATTACATTTATATTGGATTGTTAACCTCAAGTAAACTTGCTATACATATGAAGTAATACAAACTTGTTGCGGGTTGGATTTTTCCCGGTTCAGAATTTGATGTAATGCAATGATGCTTATAAACTATTTGTTTGGTGTTTTATCAAAGAATTCATGAAATGAAATTTATATTTTATTTATAAAATATAAAATTTGAAATAAACTATTTAACCCTATTAAGACTCAAAATAAAGAGGGTAAAAGTCTAAATATTTATTTATAAAAATGTACAAGTGCTCACATATTAATTCATTGTATTTTGGATTAATTAATCAAATCTATGCAATGAGGATTATCTAATTTGCTGTAATACGTTGTAATAAAATAAATAAAAGGCAGGATCTACCCTTAATATACAAGACCGTCCAACCAGCTAATTCATCATCAAAACCCTAGCTACTTAAACGCAAACACCAAAGGGATATCGACGTGGGTTCGCGGCAAAACTAGCACCGACAAGGTAAGGTTATGCTTGGAATAGTTTTGAGTTTTAAGTTTTAAAATTTTTAAAAGCTGAAACTAGTTTTTGATTTTCAATTTTAAAAAGGTGTTGTGAATTAGAAATAGGTAAGGTAGGTCAAGTCAACTATTCTACCATCAAATGATGAAAATAATAAAAATTGAATATAATAAAAATTAAATAATAAAATAAAATAATTATAAGAATAAAAAGACACATAATATTTTGAAGCTCTTCTTCATCAGAATCATATATCAAGCTCCTAATTGTTAAAGTCATCACAAATATCCTGTAAATTAGCAATTTTTTACTAAAAATTAAATGATAGCATAACTAAATAACATTTATAATTCCATTAATCCAAATATAATGTTCATAAAAAAGGGAATAGATTGAGAATATCGATACTACATAACTATAATAAAGTTATAGATCTAGACATAAAGATTCAAAGAACCACTGATATTAGAGAACCGAAATATAATATATCATGAGATATATTGAACTAGATTGAGAACTAAATCTTTCAGAAATATATCTCTCCACAAAGAATCCTCTTTCAATAACTTCTTTGCCTTTGCAAAAGAAGTCCATCAATGCCATCAAGTTTTTCAAGAAAAATGTTGATTACCTGAGGAGCTGTGCTACTATATATGGCGTTGTTGGTATTGAAAAGGCAAATTGTTGCTACGACGATTGAGTGAGAGAGATTGAAGAGAGAAGGGAAAGATCGTCGGAAAGTGTAATAAATTTTTTAAAACAAAATTAAAATCTCAAAACCTTTTTTTGTATTTTTAAATCTGGATAAAATATGTTTTGAAATAGTATTAAAAACTAACTCAACCATATTTAAACCGAACATGTTTTATGTTCAAAATTGTATTTTAAAACTAAAAACAAAAAAAAAATTAGAACCACCCTGAACAAAGACTATCAAAAGAAAACAAATTTCACTATATTAAAAAATGAATACAATATCCAAGTGCTCTATTATAAAGCTTAATATAGATACTAAACATGAAATAATGTAGACTTCCCATGCAAAATTCCAGCCAAAACAAAGATCATATCACTAAGCAATTGCCTTTTAGATCACAACCCACCCAAATTGCAACACACAACACTTTAAGAGTATGTAAGTATTTTCGGAAGACTAGATACCTTAAATTAAAATGTAGTTTTAATTTACGTACAAAAAATGATAACATATATTTGCATAATTTTATTTTCTATTTTTAAATAGCATAATTTTAGAAGTTTATTTAAATAATATTGAAAAAGTATTCTTTATTACAGTATCATTTTAGAAGATTCTTTAAATAACATTTATAGTAGATAACCGGTTTTCACTTCATGATGGCAATAAGGCGGCCAATTACAAGTTTTTAAGAAAACGATCATTTTTAAAACTTTCAAATTTAAAATTTTCCAAATATGATCTGGATCGTTCAATTTCATTATTATGTTTAATCTGTTGATAATTTAGATTCCTATGATTTGTTTTTAATTCATTCTTTTTCTGGTATATTCATTTTTAATATTCTGCCATCTTTTAATTAGTTTTTGGATAAGAACTTATCATAGAGTAAATAGTAATTATAACAATTTTGTATAAAAATTATTTATGTATATATATAATTGTAAACTAGTAATAATTATGATTGAGGATATTTTTATATCATTAATCGCATCTAAACCCAATCAGCTAGAATCAACGAGATATCTCCGGGAACATATAAAAATATATACTACTGAGAGCACGTGATCATAACTTCTGTTCCTACGCAAAAGCCTATATAAAGCCCATCGAGTTTGATTGTACCCATAAACGGAAGAATCAAATTAGAGAGAGAGAGGGAGGGAGAGCGTGAGAGAGGCTATGGCTTCAAGAGTTTCTCAGGCGTATCTCTTTGGTGCGGTTCTTGTATGCTTTCTCCTTGTTTCATCGTCAGGTAATTGTGTGTTTGTGCGTGTTTTCGGCGAAAATATCTGTGTTTCTTGTTTCATTTAAATTTAATTATCATATTGATTGGCATGTAAGTGGGTTAAGGTGTAATTTTAAAAATAAAGTTTTTCATGTTGCCCTTCTTTGGGGGAACCTTTTGATTAAGAGTATATAAGATTGGGTAGAATTTGATTCTTCTTCTTTCAATGATTTATCTCTTAATCGAGTCATTAGATATGACTTATAAGTAGGATTATTGAGATGGGTGATATAAATGGAGACTAAAATTTAAGTAAAAAGTTTTGCTATATGTGAATCCCATGTAGATCGGGAAAGAGAACGAAATACGTCTTATAAGGGTGTGTATACTTTCCCCTCGTAGATGTGTTTTCTGGAGTATTGTAGACCTTTAGGAGAGTAAAACCTTGCTCTATTTGGAACAGGGACAATATCTACGATGGATGGCTATAGAGATGTTAGACTAACATTGTTAATAAAATGTTATCTTACTGATCATAATGTAGGGCCAGCCAGAGGATTCACCGATCTGCTGTTCGTGTGCAAGGGGCCATGTTCCGGTACTTCACCTTCTCAGTGCAACCAAATATGCATCGACGGTGGATTCCCAAAGGGAGGCGTCTGCGTTGGATTCGGTGGCTCAGATCCTCCTCAATGTTGTTGCACCAAATAATTACATTCGTATTGAATTGTTAACCTCAAGCAAACTTGCTATACATATGAACTTGTTGCGTGTTTGTTCAAATAGCATGGAATGTAATGGTTAGAAATTTACTGTAATGGAATGATGTTTACGAATCATATTGTTAGCTTCTGATACCACTTAAATATTAAATCTTCCTAATAGATATGATCATAGGTTCAATATAAGAGAAATATAAAATTGAGCAGGAAAAACAATAAATGGAGACCATGGGAAAAATCTCCCCCTCAATGTGATTGAGAGCAAACAACCATGACAAAAAAAGAAATTTGACTATATTAAAAAATGAATACAATATCCAAGTGCTCTAATATAAAGTTCAACTATATATAGGATGACAACAAATTTCATCCCATCCTTAATTAAACACAAATGGATTATATTTATGAAATAGAATGGCAAATAGAGCTATATAAAATACGCATCTTTTTGGGGTGAAAGATACAATTTGAGCGTGGTGGTCATCACTAAACCATAATCACATTATAGACAATAGAGATGAAATATTGTAGATCTCCCACGAAAAATTTTAGCCAAAACAAAGATCAAATCACCAAGCAGCTGCCTCTTACGTGATCCAATGTTCATGCCAAATATGGGGAAGGTAGGAGATCGAATCAACAATTTCACCATTCAGATTGAATAGGTGTATGTGTCGAACAACTCCATCAGATTTCAAGCCAATCAGACCAGAAATCACATTCCGATAGTTGAATTGATCAAAATCACTAAGACAAAACTGCAACAGACTTGAACCTTTGTTCACGAAAGTTCTGGGGAATTTAGACGATTCCAATGGATGATCAGATCGTTCAATATAAATTTCGTTGTGTCTAATGCTTGCTTCAGCATCAAGATTTGTGGTCTCCACATAGCAAATTGCATCATCTTAGCTTGATGAAAGTAAGATGAGGGATCAGTGGGAAAGAATATTCATCTTTCTCCACTGTTACTACTTCGTTCTCCCATTGGCGACAGTGAGCTCTATCGAACGATCCCCAGCAGGGCAGCACGACGGCTACCGTGACCGACGACCCAACGCGATCTTAAGGGTAAAATAGACTTTGTGTTATATATTAATGTTAAATAATCATTAAATAAATAATCTAGTGAACCTTGCTTAAAAATCGAGCCAAAACACAAGTGATGTAATTATCATTCACCGCACCGCACAAGTCCTTTTATTATCTTTTGTTCCATCATTTTTTGTTTTTTTCCTCATTCAATTTCAAGAATTCATAAATAGCAACAACACAATTATATATTTTTTCCTGTCATTTAAGTTGCCT
>JANTPZ010001670.1:0-10908 GCA_025593235.1 Vachellia pachyceras | reverse complement strand
GGTTAAATTCCACCTCCTTATACACCTTAAACTCTTGCCATTGTTGAATACATAGAAGCATTCCTTGTATAGCCCAAGGCCTCCCTCGGAGTATTCTCGATAGATCCTCCTTTCGTCTAAATTCAAAGATGAATGCATTTACCTCTACATCAGTTATTTCCAGATCTTCATTCCTCATCAGATTCCAGCCTTTCCTTATCATTTGGAGCATGGTTGTTCGATTCATCGGCTTACTTGTGATTATCTTCCCTACCAGTGCTCCACCATGCTTTTTCCTCTTCTCATTCTGCTTCCAGGCCAATGTAGCCTTTAGACAGTTCTTTCTTTCCAGATTTGGTTTCGACTTCTCCTCTATTTCATCTTCGGTCCTCCTCCGATCCTCCATTACACGTCTTCTATACCTCGCACAGCCACACCGATGCAATGCACACCAGTGCTGCTCACTCTTTTTCTCCACCGTAGTGGGTGGCAGATTGCTCTCCTTTCCGTTACAGCTCGTAACAGCTTGCCCTTTCAGGGAAGTTCGGTGGTTACCACCGTAACTAACTCTCGCGTGTAGAGAGAGTGGCTCTCACGCGGAGAGAAAAAATTTTTCGCTTGGTCTTATGATACAGATCCAAATGTTATACAGAAAATATATCATTTATAGAATCTTATATGCGATAAATTTGGGGAAATTACACGCACATCCCAATGACCCTTTCAAAATCAAGAAATTAATGTGAAGTCTCACAGGAAGTATATTATTTGTAGAATAAAAAGATCAAATTGCCCTCAGTTTAAAATTTAGTCCCGGTGAACTCAAAACTTCACCCCGATGAACTTAAAATTTGCACTGACAACTGAAGCAGCTTAAATGACAATTTGAGCACTACCAATGACAAGTTAGCAGAGCATGTTACCAACTTATCATTTAAGGTGCTTCAGTTGTCAATACAAATTTAATGTTTTCAGCACACATTTTATCAATTGTGTAACCAAAATCATTAAAATTATCAATTAATTTATCAATACAGATTTAGTGTCAAATAATTTGTCAATACAGATTTAATGATCTACAGCCAAAATCTTTTGAGGAGTAATATTGACGTAATCATATTTTAATATGATTAGTTAGGCAATTCTGATGATTTTTATGGTTGGCTTGTGTCATTTTTTTGCTAATTGGGATTAAGAGCCTTTTTAGATTTGCATCTTAGGCAGTTTATGTTTATACTTATCTATAGTACAAGTCTTCAATTTTCATACTTTACATTTTGCATATCAGAACTCTGTTTCTTATTGATGGTGATGTTTAAGTTGTCATTTAAACCGCTTCAGTTGTTAAAATAGATTTTTGAGTTCGTTAAGATGAACTTTCAACATAGAGCAATTTGATCTTTTCGCGTTTATAAATAATATACCTTAGGTCCCATAGGATTCCACATTAATTTTTTGATTTTGAATGACTTTTTTGTAGTATTTTCTGCTTCTTAGGACCTGTGTGTAATTCCCCTTATAAATTTTTAATCAACAAGAGCAATTTTAAAAATGTAGCAGCCTCAATTAAATTTGAAAAATTTATTGGGAGGTCCCAAATAAGGGACTTATTTAATGAACGGTCACAAAAAACAAAATATTTATTCTGAGGTCCTATTGACAACATGAAGTCCTTTTATTGACAACATCATACGCTGGATTGACAACACCTCATGCTGTTAATGGGACCTCAGAATAATTTTTTTTTGGACCATTCATTAAATAAATATCTTATTTGGGACCTCCCAATAAATTTCCAATTAAATTTCCTTTTTGATGACAAGACTCGATTAAAATTGAATTTGGTTGGTCATTCACTAAAACGTACACACGGATGATCTACTTATAAAATTTTGCCATTATTAATCCTTAAAATGCTTAACAGCCTCAATTAAATTTCCTTTTTGATGACAAGACTCGATTAAAATTGAATTTGGTTGGTCATTCACTAAAACGTACATACGGATGATCTACTTATAAAATTTTGCCATTATTAATCCTTAAAATGCTTATGCTACTAATACTTATAAAACTTTCCATTAGAAACTCTTATAACGTATATCGAGAGTTGTAAATTTTCACATCATATGTATATACACTCGTAAATTTTGTTATTGTTAGTTATTCAAATGTTTATGTGCGATTAAAAATTTTCTATCAAAACTTGTTAATATGTAAATTAGGAAAATAAGTGTGTTTTATATATATAGACACATAAATTTTTGCACTATATATTTAAATGTGTTTGATTAGTTGGTGGCCAATTTTTTTGGTGAGTTAAGGAATCATGGACTAAACCCCCTTCAACTATCTCGTACTAATATTCATTCTTTGGCGGTGGTTGACTTTGTATGTGTTTGAGAATCTGTTAGAAGAATGATTTCACATAATTCGAAGTAAGTATGTGAGAGGAGTTTTATCATAACTTACGTAAATGTGATTCCAAATGTGATACCAAAAATGCACTTGTCTCCTTAGAAGAAGGTTTCTATCCTCTGACATCAAAATATAATTTAATTTATATTCTTAAATACTATAAATTTTACAATCTTTTAGAATCTATTGAAAATTATGTTACTTCTGTGTCACTTTACTGCAATTCTCCCTGATAAATAATCGATCAAGGTAATATTGAGTGTTGATGGTTTATCAATACATGGTTTGTTATACATGCTATACTAGATAAAAATTAAATCAAGTTGCTTATATCTTCGTCAGATTCATATACGAATTTGTAAATGCATACACACATTTTAATAAATGATAATAACAAAATAACAAGTGTTATTGAAGAAATTGAGCAGTTGAGCTAATGAATACAGAGACTTCACTTAAAGTCTCATCCTTTTACATTTTTATATATTAATAAATAATGGATTAATATTCTATCCTAGAAACTAATAGAAGAAAACTAACCATATACCAGAATGGCTAATATAATACACACATAATTTTAGAATGATACCATACAACTATCTCGCGAAAGGAGAAGTGAAAGAATCAGTATCATAGGAATAAGGCTCAGACGAACTATATATCTCACTGTAAACCTGCCTTGGCACCATCTCGAATGTGTCACAGTGAGAAGGCAACTCCATTTCCAAGCACTGTTTGAGCTCTTGCACCACAATGCTCAAGCTAGGTCTGTGAAGGGAGGGTGATGTACAACATGCCATTCCTATTCCTAAAGCTTTTTCCACAGAACCTGAACTGAATTTGCCTTCCAGTCTTGGATCCACGATTCTGCTAAAATCCCCCCTTTCAACTCCATATCTTACCCACGCAGTTATGTGAACCAATTCTTCACCTTTTATTACTGCTGGTTGACCTGTTATTAGCTCTAATATGACTACTCCAAAACTGTAAATATCACTTTTCTCGTTCAACTTTCTTGACTTGTAGTACCTAGACAAAATGATTGCATGTTTCCAAATGCATTCACGTTAATTCAAAATATCAAATATGACACTTTGGGTCAATATGATGACTTGTGAGTTCTTACTCTGGGTCGAGGTAGCCTGTGGTGCCCATGACTTCTGACTCATTGTTAATATTAGTGCTATCATTCTTAAACACCTTGGAGAGGCCAAAATCGGCTATCTTAGCTTCCAAGTTTTCATTCAATAGAATGTTGGCTGTCTTCACATCTCTGTGTATTATAGGTGGCTTGCATCCGTGGTGTAGATATTCCAATCCTGAAGTTTCAGAAGTGCTTCAAGTATGTCTACAAAAAGAAATTTATAAGGCACAGCAATACCAGTATATAATGCTATTCTCACCTTGTGCTGCATCAATTGCTATCTCAAGTCTTTTTTGCCAAGTCAAGCTATTTGTGTTTGAGTTTTTATCTGCATCAATGAAGATGCTCTCTTTGCTGTAAAAGATTAGAGCAACAGGACTATGGAACTGTGATTCTGTGAAGAGAAGGTTAAAGGGTGTAAACCTGAGAGATAATTCTTCCGGTTGCCATTGGTCATGTACTCATAAATGAGCGCCATCTTGTTATCATCATCACAATAACCAATAAAGGATACCAAATTTCTGTGGTGAATTGTCATCAACAGCTCAGCCTGCAAATCATAATTTTTTTTATTTTCGGCAATTTTTGTTCTTTTTGATGTTGAATATAGCAGGTACTTTCACTGACAGAGAAATGTAATATTACCTCAGTTTGAAATTCCCTTGGCCCCTGAGATGATGATGGAGAAAGCATTTTCACAGCAACTTGGTTCTTATTTTTCAACTCACCACGGTACACTATTCCGAATCCTCCTTTTCCAATTACCATTTCCAAGTTGTTGGTGATTTCCAAAACCTCCTCATAGCTATATTGCCACTTTTTTGATGCTATAGTTCTTCCACCTTTGTTGGCCTTTTCAATCTCCTTATCTGAGTGTGGTTCATGTACTTAAATAAGTTATGATATTAAAGCAATACAGACCTTTTCACTGCACAATATTTAAAATTACCTGATGGTTTCTTCCTTCTCAGTTTCCAGATAATACCAAATACAATCAACAGAACCAGAACTGACGATATAGAAACAGCTATGGGAACAGCAATATTCTTCTTGTTGCACGTACTTGAGCCACAAATATTTTGGTCATCCACACTGAAGACGGTAATTTCTGTTAGTTTTTTTCGTAAGAAATATAAAACAAAGGTAAACATAAAATATTTCCCGAGTCTATTCAAGTAAGGCGTATACACCTCAGTTTAAGTAATCCAGCTCTCAATCTTTCTAGAAGACTATCAGGGACATACCCTGACAGATGATTGCCTTTCAGGTTCCTACAGAGAAAATATAAAATTGTTCTTTTAACATCTACCACCATGCGATAATATCATGACTTTCACTGGTAGCTTGTACAAGACTTACAGAACTTTAAGGGAATTAAAGTCTTCCAGAAACCGAGGTATTGATCCAGTTAAGCCATTGTTTGATAAATCCCTAACACAAAATTAGGCACTTCCAGTGATTTTTATAAGGAAAAAAATCTGTTGTGGTTAGGATTGAAAAATTCATATATACTTGACACGACAATATAATCAGAATTTTTCTTGACATGTACTTACAATGATTCTAGTAACGAGAGATTGGAAATTGCTGAAGCTATTTCCCCACTCAAACTGCTTGAGCTTAAATTCCTATTAAAATAGAGATCTAAAACTTTAACTCAGGGCAATCCCAATTGGGGGAACAAAAGCATGAGAAAAGAGTAAATAGAAGGAATTTACAGTGATATGATACTTGAAGGAAGCGACTTGCTATAGTTACATTCCAAGCCATCCCAAATGTAGTCCTTTGGCTCACAAGGATCACCTACCCAATTTCTTTGAACACCATATGTTCCTTTGATATTCTTGATAGCATCAACTGCGTTTGTAACGAATTAATTCACTTCAAAATAGGATCATTATTTGGTAATGATGCACCGAAAGTTAATTCTTTCTACAGATGAAAACAAAACATACCATCTTGTTCAAGTGTTGGTCTTGCATCTAGCTGTCTTACCACATAAATCTCAACCGCATTGAGTATGGGTGGTAAGGTTGAGTCTCCTGTTCTAGAAATTGAGATTTGATGTTTGTTTCCCACCAAAGATTTCGAATTCGACACGGTGGTATCGCGTAAGTAACTAGGAACAAAGGGTCCGGATAATGGAGATCCATTCCAGGATATATTGAATTTCCTCAGTTGATTTTTCTGAAGCTTCTCAACTTCAGCAAAGTACAAATACACATAAAATTTCGAGTTCGGATCATTCGGTTCCCAGGAGAATTCCAAAGGAGCAGTCTCATTCTTGGGTCTAGCAGCAGTCCTAATGACTTCAAATGGGGCATTATAACCGTCATTACCATTGATGGCTGAAGAAGTTTCCAAAGTCTCCCAGGAAGATGAACTGTAAGGAGACCAAATTCTATCATAAACATCATCTTCATATCTTCCGCTTCCGTTGAGAGCTGCAATGTCCCATCTTTTGAAGAGTAAAAGTGAGGCAAACTCGGTAGTAGTATAAATAGGGCTAGGGCCATCAATGACTGGTCTAAGTTCCAATGCTGAGATAAAAGGAATTCCCAATCCTTTGTTCACAAGACAAACATTGATCTCCTCTGATACTTTCAGGCTCATGATTTCCATTATGAGTTGCTCTGAAGCATTCCTGAATGTTACTGAGGACCACAAATTCACATCCACGTAGAGATCAAATTCTGGAAGCTTGTTTTCTCCATCATAGTTTCCATACAAGAAATAAGCCCTTATCAAATGCAAACTGTTTGTTATTGGAGTTTTCATGCTGTAACAATTCCTCTTACCCTCAGGAAAACTTCTGAGATCTGAGAGTGGCAGTGGCAGATTTGGGTTTTTAGGGTAATTATATTCAGAGGAAATATTTCTGTTGATCCCTGTGTTAATATAAGCTCCATCTGTGCTGTACTTAATGTTACCATCAGTATATTCAAAATTCTCAGGACCACCACAATCAATGCTTACGAAACCTGACCAGAAACACCCATCAGACGCAGAAAAAAGGTTTTAGATGTTTACAGTTTACAACGCTGTACACTACAAATTATGATTAGATTGCAAAACCCATTAGCTTTGAATTGATTCTGAGACTTGAGGATGAACCCATTAAACCATGGGATTGGCAATTTTGGGGGAAGAAGTTCAAACGCGAGAAGCTTGTACAGTCGTAAACGGAATTGCAGGATGATAAAACAAAGGGCAGAGATTGATTACAAATGTAAAGGAAACCAGAGCATAGCTTGGAATATTAAGTTGAATGTTTCAGATCATAAGTTTATACAATAATTAAGTTAAAGACAAGGGCAAATGTAAAACCTAGTTACATTGCTATAATCAAATGCTAACCTCTTTGTTGCTGTGCATGAGCTGAAATGGTAAGAGCAAGAAAGAGCAAGAGGAAGGTGAAGAGCACGTTTGAAATTAACATCTTCAGTCATACGAACTGGAGCATTAGGCTGGTGAATGAAGAAAGTTATAGCTTTATTGTCAAATTAAGCCAGCGTTAGAGAAAAGTCAAAAACTCAAAAAGCAGAGCATCAAGGCTTGTCTTGACTGAATTATTAGCCCTTAGCATGAAACCTCTTAATAGCCACCATTGACCAATGCTTGCAACATGAATACATGAATCATACGATGTTATTGTACTATGTAATTATCAAATTTTGAGAGACATGTTAACTTAAAGATTACATTCTATAAGTTTATACCATTTTTTATCTTCGGTAAATGTAATAACAACTATTTCTTATATATTCATTATTTTTAACTTTTTCATGATTTGCATTTATATCAACGTCTTCATCTTTAATGTTTAAATTTTATGCTCTTGTGTTATCTTTTTGAAGCTCAAAATTCAATACCATGTGGGATTGTTGATCTTAGGCCACTTCAATAAAACTTCCTTTAAGCTTATTACTTACATTTTAATTACAAATAATTTTGAAAGCGTTTAAACCATTAAATTTTTATATGTTATGTAATTTTATCAAATATGAAAAAAAAACACTCCAAAAAGATATAATATTGACAGTGGGATTTATCAATTCATATTCAATTATTAGAAGCAAGTTGGTCTGGTGGGTCATTGGTGGAAACTATCCGATTACAAAGCTTTTAAAACTCCGGAAGCAAATGCTGTTGGAGCTGAAGATCTGGACACATGGTTTTCCATTATTTAAAACGTGAATTTTATCAAAAACTAATTTTTAAATACATCCACAAAGCTTTTTTTTTTAATTCTGACATCATTTTTATAAATTAGGTGGCTTTTCTTGGACAACGTTTCTAAAAGCGAGACGCACGTTCAACGTTGTTTTTCCACAAAACGAGATAATCTCATCCACATATTTACCTCGGCTTACGTAAAAGTATTTCTCTACTGCATTCTCAAACGAATACAATATTGTACCTTAAAAGCTAGTTTGACCTTACCATCGATATATTTGTCTAAGATTTGAAAAAATAACTCGTAAGTTATTGCGCGTTAATAAGATTTTTAATTAGGTTTTTACAGTTTGTCAATTACAGCCGACAGGCTTTCATCCCCATACTCAAAATATTCTAATTCGATATGATAGAAATATTGATTAAGTCTTTATAAGTTGTTATAAAATATAAAATTAAAGTTTTTTAAATTAAATGACTGAATAAAATTTATTTATTAGTAATGTAAAAATAAAAAAGTAAACAACCGTCACCTTATATTTCGCATATATCATCTTATATCCTTAAAACATGAGCAATTAATTTTTTAGAAAAATTAAGAAAATTAATTAACTTATATATTTAATATTTTTGTTAAATTAATTTGTTTGAGTTATAACTTGATCTATAATGTAATGATATATAATTTTTTTGGGCCAAATATTCAAATGCAGGTTGAGAAAGTGTTTAATAGTCACAAATTAATGGAACAAGTCATTGTCAACAAGGTAACTTGTCAAGAGTTTTGCACTTTTAATTTAGGGGTGAAAGGGTAGGTGGCTATTGGACTGACGACGTGCGGTCAACCGATTCACTCTGACTTTGTTTTAAAATCGAGTTTTTACAGATTTTAAGGTAAAATCTATGTTTTGAAGAATAAATTTTGAAGAATAGTTTTTATGAATTTTGAGACAAAATCTAGATTTTAAAATCTATGTTTTAAAAGATTGTGTTTGGGAAGTTATTGGCTTCTTCGAAGTTATAGGAAAAAGTAGGTAGGAAAGAAAAAAAAGAAAGAAAGAAAAAGTATGAAATATGAAATTGATTAGGAGAGAGTGTGTGATTTAATAAGAAAATAAATTTTTCAAAACTTAGGTTTCAAACCGAAGTTTTGTATCCAAAATAACTTTTCTGAAAATGTGAGTAATTGGATAAAATCTAGATTTTTGGGTAAAACCTAGGTTTCAGGAAGAGAAGGTAAACAAACTATTATTTTAAATGATTTTACAGAATTTTAAATAAGTGTAAGAAATTTTATCTCTATTTATGTAAAAGTATTTTTTTTATTTTTTTTTGGGAGTTCCTAAGCAATTAATCATTCGTTGGTTCAAAAACCACGTGGGATAGGAAATGGTTTCAGTTACGGTAGAATTCGTTGAAACGACGTACCCCTTTGCTCAGACAACCCTGCCGTTGAGAGCCTTTTGAAAGCATCACCTTCATTTCTTAATATAAAAAGTTAGTTAACATTTTAAAAGATAAACAAAAATTAAATAAATTATTTAATTCTAACATATACTTCTTACATCATTAGTTTACATATAAATTTATAAATCAGACAAACTAATTTAAATAAAAATTATAAATATATCATTTAATTAATTAGTTTTTTTTTTCATTTCTAAAAATAGTTAATATACTCTTATTAGTAAATCGCAAGCCTTGAACAAAATTTCTCTGTTCAACTTTTCGCCAAGTTTGAAAAGATACTCTATTTCTTCGCAATTAGATTCAAACCAAGCAGTGCAGAGGTCCACAGTCGCCTGCGAATAATAATGCGCAACAATGCCAGCAAAATTCTGGCATCATAAATAACATGGATGTGGCCTGCCTGAAGTAAGATCCCCACATTTTTCAGAATAAGCAAATCTTATTTATGCTATCATATACAAGCGATCTCCTCAACTGATACAGAACGTGAAACTGAAAGGCGACTGACTCAAAGTGCCATCTCAGCCTGCAAAGCAGCCAGTTCATCTTCCTCTGCCGTTTGCTTCTGTGGAGGTGCGGGCCGAGCAGGCTGCCGCCCGGCTGGGACCTGCACTGGGGCTGCTGGAGCTGTAGTTGCCGGCTGGAGAAGCTGTTCTTCCAACTCAGCACCCTCAAGCTCTTCAAGTTCTGCCTCCAATTCGTCCTGAAAAGCACCGGAGTTAAGAATGCCGCACAGATTATATATGTTGGTTTTCAATGAGTCAGTAACACTATAATATAATCAAAAGATGAATATCTTGATTGAGTTCAAACAGATAGAATGCAACCTCATCAAAATCAGCAGATGCGCCGATTGGAGTTGCCAAAGCTTCTTGAATTTGTTTCATGTTCTCAGTCTGTTCATTGATTTCATCCATGGTCTTGTCAACATCATCAATATTCCTGAACGACAATATTGAACAGAGAATGAAATTAGTTCATAACCTACATACTAATACTCCCTGTGTTTCAAATCATACGATGCTTTATGAAAAAAGATGAAGCCTTTATGATATTCAAAAATTCCCTTAATAATTTCATTTTAACAAAAAAATGAAGAGAGGCATGAGGGTAGTCATGAATCAGTGGTATATTATTGTAATGTTGGCACTTTTTTTTGGGGAGAAAATAAGACATCAAGCTACCTTTAACTACTATTATTAGTGATTTTAAATTAGTTATGCATGCCAAGCAAAGACAAATAGAATATCAGAGAACACAATAAAACTAAAAACAAAAAATTAATATACCATAGCAAAAATTAGCACCGCATACGTTGCTTTTTGCATAGCCTTCATTGCAGATGCTCCAGTTCTCAATGCATCTACTGTTTCTGTGGTGGCCTTAGCACCCTCCAACATTATCATCTGTGACATGGTTTACCAGCATAATATGAAAAAGAAGCTCATCAAACTCAATTGTGGCCAGAAATCATACTATGAAGTTGCATTTAGACCTGATCATGAATACGCAACTGGAAATTCCCAAGCTGCTCTATTTGCTGTTCATATAGCCTCTTCTTCTTCAAACATTGTATTGCCGCTGCATGAAGCAGACACTCAAAGCCAATGGACTACATAAATTGACACATGGGTAGTGTGTGTAGTGCGTGGGTTAAGCTTATCCATACAAATGATAAAACTATGGCACCATGGATTGCAGAAGCCAGATTGCTATACACTAAT
>JANTPZ010001667.1:0-20753 GCA_025593235.1 Vachellia pachyceras | reverse complement strand
ATGGAAAAAACATCAGAACATCTCATCTTCGCCTTTCAGCCTGTCAATTTTTTTATTGGTGTGTTTTTGGGCCAAAACTTTGTCGGTGTGTTTGGTCGAACCCAAAAATGGGCTACGTGCATAATGACCTGCCAAAACTTGCTAGAGGCCCAAAAGCACGTCTATTTGAACTTAGAGATTCCAAGTCATGATGAGGTTATTTATTTATTTTTAAAAGGAATGAGAGAGGGATAAATAAAATAAAATTTAAAATTAAATGAATTAAAGATGAGGGATGAGTACGTTTCACCTAAACAGTTGAGGGAGCACTCATAGTTAAAGAGTGTAGGTTTACAAGTTATCCTTTCATAAGGATGAGAGAATATTTTTATACAAGTGATATATTATCACTTTTCACATAGATGAACACCTTTATTCTTAATTGTATATATCTAGCATTCTTTATGCATATTAAATATAAATAAAATTGTAAAGTTATTAAATTTTAAAATAAACTTAATAAGATTCACTACTAGAAAAATGTCATTTAGCGACGGAAAAATCTGTAACTAAATGGTTATTTTTCATCAGAAAATTTCCATTTAGAGATAAAAAATTTTAGCGACCCTCTTTTTAGTGAAGGAAAATAAAATGACATTTTTCTGGTAGTGATTTAAGGTATTATATATATATAAACAAACGAGTGGAGGGAGGTTGGTAATTATATATGGGTCTGTTGGGAAACACTTAACTTTCATCTAAAAACACATTCAACAGTGTTTTTTGTAAAACGAAACAATCACCTCCATATATTTATCTCAACTTACATAAAATATTTCTCTACCGATCATTATCTCTTTTGTTAAAAAACCATCCGCTCTTCATTCAAAAAAAAAAAACCATCCGCTCTCCATTACCAACTTTGTGAGGTTGATGAGACCAAAGGAAAAGACGCCTCCATCTCAAGTTGATGCTTTTAATACACACACTGTCCCAACAAAGATGGTACACATTAATCAAGTGCCTTTGAATTCAAGACCCTTCTTGAATAGTTAATTATATGGGTTAGTACATGTCTGTTGTTAGTAGGGTTAAGCATGCATGCCTAGCTTCTTTAGGCCCCTAGCTTCATCATTTAACTATCTTCCCCTTCTCATATATATATACATGTTTATACATACACACACGTGTATATATATGTATATATCGGTTGGTGCTGACTCTGCACCTTCCTTTGTGATTGTGAATGCCATTGAGAAGACGCTGTTCACCTCCTCGACCAGTGACAAATCATGACTTTCACATGTCAACCTTGAGAGGATCGGCTGATAATTCATCACTGCTACATATTTTCCCAGTTATGATCTCAATACTTAATGGTAATATACGAGTTCTGTCAAATACCAAGGGGTGAGGTCTCCTGAAACTGATACAGTGATATTTGATGATTTTATTGTACCCGTTTAGGAATACAGTAGAAAAGTACTTTTATGTAAGTCGAGGTAAATATGTGGAAGAGATTATCTCATTTTACAGAAAAATACTGTTAAATATATGTTTACCTTTTAAAAACGTTGTTCTAAATAAATTCAGTATGAATGATTAAGTTTGTTTTGTAAATACTTGACGGTTACGGCCTACGAGAGAGAGAGGAAGTGTCAATTCATGGTACTCATCAGATCCATTGGACTTAAAAAAACTCTGTTTTGGTGGTTGTGATGTAAGAACCGTCAATATCCGATGAAATGGAGAGGACATTGGTTTAATGATAGGAGAGAGGATTCTGTTGGCCTACGACAATGCTGCTGCCAACTCAACTTGTTGGTATAATTTTGTGTTCTCTTCTCTGACAATGGAGCCACTGCGCACCAAATTAATTACCTTTATATAAAATCCAACCCTATTTAATTAAGCAACAATACTTTGACCGAACAAATAATTAAGCAGCAATGCCTTTAATTGGCAACCCCAATAATGGCATTTAGGACCATTCCACATCATCCTGTCCCAAACGGATTTGACAGTTTCAACTTTTACATATGTTATACTTTTAACCTTTGTATTAAAGTGATGCTCCACCTTAATTTGTACTCCAGGTTTATCTTCGTTTAAAAAATACGATAGAAAAGTATTTTTACGTAAATTAAAGTAAATATATGAAGGATATTATTTTATTTTATAAAAAAATACTGTTGAACGTATTTATAGAAAATAAATAAACTTTTTTAAACATGTACAGATCTTCAAATTCACGTTTTGATACATCAAGAAGAAATTTAACCTGGGAAGAATTAAAAGAAAAGAAGAAAGGATATATATCAAGATTATTAATTGATAACTCATCTTATTAATTTCTTTTTAATTTGACGACATAGGATGCTTCTCCATTTTTCCCCATCTACTGTATCATATATATTTATATTCATTGGTTCGTAACTCCGAATACTTCAAATTGATAATCACTGTAACGTGCAAATTAAATTATAATACAACATATCAATATTCTTAAACATCATCATTTAAAAATTAGAAAGCGAAATCACTATCTTATATTCGTACGTTGGACATTAGTGTAACACTTTGTCTAATTTTTTCAAAAAGAAGTTTTTATCATGTGACTGTTTAACCTTATGACATAGACAGGGTCAAGAAAGAATTTTTGTTAACTTATTGATTGGAATTTTATGTCAATTTTTCAAGCAAAATCATTTGAATGGAATGAGTCTGCTGGTCGGGACATGACCTAATCGTTGGTCAACTTCAGATAAATTCTGTCAAAGCTAAGATTAACTCAGTTGATAAATTACTCAATGCATGAAATATATGTAAGACCATATGTAATGTGACCAACTAGCTCCTTTTTTTGGGCGTCGACCAACTAGCTCTAATCTAAGATAATATAAATTACTCAGTTACATTCAAGTATACGCGACCCTATGCATATAAACTAAGATCATATGAAGATCTCATATAATTTGAACTTTAGGTATGATGATGATGAGTAATTTTAAAATTTAGATTAAGAAATATACATACACTTTTCAACTTTTGACAAATACAAAGGGCGGAATTCCATAATTGAAGAGAGCACGAATTGCTGCTGCTGCTATGTTTCCTCAAATTACTTCTGCCTTCCCACTTCTCTTGAATATCTGATGGTGAAATGAAAAGACCAGCTCATGAACTGTGTGTCATGATAAAACGTGTAATTATATAGGAAATTAAAATTCTCTCACCCGCACGTGACTTGAAATTCTTCCAAACATTCTCCTTTAACCTATTCACAGCATTTAATTAACAGTGAAATTTGTACTGTCAATAATGAGGGATTAGGTATTGTGTGCCGTCAGTAACAACCGTTTCATTTCAGAGAGAGAGAGCAATATATATTAGGTTTATATATATAATATTTTGGAGGAGATCATCAGAGAGATATACCTAATAATTGAAGCATTAGGGATCGTGAGAGAAGGATGAAGAGAGGAGAAAGCTACGGGGGAGGACAAAGTTCTTTGGGGTATCTGTTTGGGTCAGAGGAAGAGCCAAAAAGGTCGTCGTCTCCTTCAAAGACAGCGTCACTTCCACCATATGGCATCGATATTCCCCCTAACACTGATCAGATCTTTCACAGCAAGACTGGTCTTTCTTCTTCTTCCAGCCAAAATCCCCAGCACGTCTCTAACGCTTTTTCCCGAGCTCAGGGAAATCATGTAGGCATCTTCCCCACTGTAAGTTCATTCATCCATCCATCATTTTAATTCCTTCCTTAATGATTATAACTATCTCTTAATTATATTTTTGTTCATCACCCATTGTATGTTAGGATCGTCCATCAACCAAAGTCAAATCAGTTCCTGGAGGTGATTCCTCTCTTGGATACTTGTTTGGAGATAAGTGATCACCATCTTTTTCTCCCCTCCCAATAATTTATTTCAGCTTTTGGGGTTATTACTCACAAACTTAATTCAGAGACATACATATGTATGTATGCTTAATTTTAGGATAAGAAAAGCTTTGCAAATAAGGGATTAATTAATCGTGTCTTCTCGTCGTCGTCGTCGGGTTGCTTTGCTTTCAGAAGATGATGTGTGTAGTTAAAAGCTTGTGTCTAAGTATGTCTGGTTTCACAGGTAGTTCTCTAGCTACTCTACTTTACAACACAAGTAAATAAAAGCCATATTTGTTTTCGTATTGCTTGCCTTTACTTTTCGCTTCGTTATATTTATGTGTGTGTGTGTGTGTATTTTAATACGTGGTTGACAGTGAAGATAGATACTGTTACTTGGTTAAGGTTTAGTTAGTATGAAACTGATGACCGCATTCTTCATTAATTAATTCACAACTCTTTTAACTCTGCGATTTCTGCGATTGGAAGACGACCATTTTCAATTTTGCAACAAGTAATTTTTTTTCTAAATCTATGATAAAGGTATTGCTTTTACAGTCTTAACCATTGATCATTATATATGATATGGTGTATCTCAATGAATCGCGATATATCACAATGGAAAAAAGGAACGTTCTGGCCAGAATTAAAAAGTAAAAAAAAAAAACCAAGGGAGAGAAAAGAAGCAAAGAATATATTTTCAAGCTCATCAAATTAAAGAATTAAGAGAGCTAGCTAGTATTTCGTGGATATACTATACGTGCATACTTGATATATAATCAAAGTGACATAAATGTGGAAACTTTCTTAGGAATTAATCATCATCATTTGCGGTAACAGTGAGCTGATAATCCAGTTCATATATATAGTCTTTTAGTGTTGGCCATAGTGTGTCTGTGCAAGTTCCCTAGCAATCTAGCTTATATGTGTTGTAGACTTGTAGTAGTTGGTAAGAGTAGTATGAGGAAAACAAAAGATCTAGCGTTTCATCACTAATTATTCACCTGTCATCGTGTGTGTGTTTTATATTGTGAAGTATATGGTTGTGCCCAAACTTACTGGAAATAGCTTCATAGCTTCTGCATTATATATATATATATATCTATGTGTGTGTGTGCTGCAGGTATATATAAATTGAATAAAAGAGTACTAGTGATCACATATGGAGTGAGGAAACATTCTTGGAGCAAAAAATGGTGCATCTTTCAAATTTCTAGGATTTTTCAAACAGTTCACATAAATTAGATATTTAGAAAATCATATAAAATTGAAAATTACACAATATTTTACTTATAAGATATCAAAATATCACCGTTTCAAGTAGAGTCGATAAAAAAAGAGAGATAGGAAAGGGCTGGTGCACAAGAAACTTTCTTTGTGTACACAAAGTACACAAGAAATAGGACTGCCGGGTTTTGTGCTTTGTGCAAGTATTTTCTTCTCGAATTAATATGTTGTTCTCCTGCAGACACCGGAGGCGCGCATTTATTTATTTTTAATATAAAAAATAGCCTCATTTAATCTTCAAGATTTCTTTTTACATGTATGCAGACACCGGGAAACCAGTTGATATTTAATGGGTTAAACGGTAAATTTACCTGAAAATATTAACAGAATTACACTGGATATTTGAAAACTTTTTGAGGAGTAACTTTATCCAAAAATATTGAAAACCGTGCAATATTAGACGGTCATTTAAAAGAGTTAAATTTTTTAGTTAAATAATTTTATTTCACTAATAAGTTGCACCTCATCATCGGCCTATCCCTCTCTCTGACACACGTCTCCACATAAGCTTATAAGATGCCTTCGTATTCTTCTCTCGTGCTGATCATTAGCCTTCGTCTTCTCATGAACCCTGATACGGCAGCTTTCTAGCTCTATCTCCCCAAAAAGGATGGAGCTAGCAGACGTTCTTCTGCTCCTCTCAGCTTTCCTCTTCTTTTGTTACTTGTGCCGCCGCCGGTCCACCACCGATGCATCCCTAAAAACCTGCCCCCAGGGTGTCCTCCCGTCGGAAACCTCTTCCGGAAAATCGCCATTTTGTTCTCGTCGTCTAAGACCAGGTTGAATAGCGCTCCCTCTGCGTGCTCCTGCACCTCCGGGAATCCATTTTTCAAGACTGCAATGAGGGGAGGGATAAATCTCAGTTCAATATTGTTTCGTTTCTGTGTTGTCAATTAATCATATATATGTAAATAGAGTATGAGGGACCCTAAAGGACTGGAAAGTGTAATGAGATGTTTGGATGAAGGCGGAGACGGGAAGGTGTCGGCGGAGGAGCTGCAGTGGCTGCTGGGGAAGATGGGAGGGGATATACTGATGAAGGAAGCAAAGACGGCGATAAAGGAATTGGATTCGGACGGTAATGGGCTGTTGAGTTTGGAGGATTCGGATGGAAGATTTATGATTTATAAGAGGTTGGGTTCATAACACCCATTAGCATGGATTCAGAAGTGGTTGGTTTCATAGCATGGAGTTTTTTTTTCTTCCAGTAAGAGGTGCTGACAACTCAACATGATCAACCCGTTGACATCATTTAGATGAAATTGCACCATTTTCATCGGTCTTACAAAACTTTCGAACACCCGATACAATTAAATGGATATTTTTGAGGTAAATTTGCTCTTTAACCCATATTTAATCTATATCACAACTCTCTGTAAGACATTCTCTAAAAATTTAGTGGATATGGAATTTTTTTTAAAAAAATATTATTCATAACTTGAATCACTTATTCTGTAATTAAATAACTATTGAGTTGAAAAACTACATTGAATTATAAAGTTAAATACATGCATAAGGTCCGATTTGATTCTTGAAAAGTATATGCATGAAGGCGGTTACTGGCGAAGAAGACAATAGACTGAAATACCAATAAGAACATGTATAAACTTCTGAATCTATCCATCTCATTCATTCATACCGTTTTTCCTCAAAATCTGGGTTAGTTGTTCCCCCCTCCAAACACAACACATCTATCATTCCACTGAAAATGATATTATTCAATGTAATATTGGGCACTAAATGTACACAAATCTCCTAATGTAAATTCAAACATTGATTTCATTACATTGTAAGGAACTAACCAATTTTAATCCAATCTTCTATATGTACCTGTGAACTAGTTATACCAGAGCTCCTCATTTCAAGGGATGCATGACAAAAAGAGCAAAAAGCACGTCGTTTTTAGTTGTGAAGCCATCAATTGGTTTGTTGGATCAAGTCTTGTAGGTATAGTCAACCAAACTGTCCAAACATGATTGCATTGAAATAATTAAATCCTAAGATATGCTTATATTGATGTGTATCATATGATGATTATTATTATCGGGGAAGTGATTCTTAAAATTTCCAATTAAGGAGTGCCTGGAACAAAGTTGTCCGTAGTTTCTAAACGTTTTGGTATGACTAAAAAGAAAAGGATTATAAAATTAATTGATGGAATAAATAATTGCTGCAATTTACTTACCACCAGGTGAAAATAGTGCAGAGGATGTAGAATAGGGATAAGAATTTGGCATTTAATATTAATGTGGCACGTGGACTGTATTATTATAACTATACCCCACAGACGAAAACCCTTTGATTTAGCTTTGACGTCACAACTCACATATGACTTGCTCATTTCACTTCTTGGCCACTGGTTAGGATTACTTTAATGAATATATAGGATTTGTGCCTAATCCTTAAACAAAACATATCATTCAGCAGCACGGATGAGGATCCAAGTGTGGCAAACAAAAGCCAAGTTTCCAAGTAAATATATATGCAACTAGCATGTAATCCCCGCACGATGCGCGGAGAGCATTTTTTTAATTAAAAATTTTTCCAAGGAATTAGGAATGAAGCCTAAGTATTTAGTTCCGTTCCTAGAGTGTACTCCTCAAGGCGATGTGCGAGAAAATTTCACTTCATGGTATTTAAAAAAGTTATCACATCCTAATTTACAGTCAATATAATATATCAACACAACAATAACAAAATTAATGTTTAATGAAGTAACAAAAAAAGTTAACATTTAAGGACAAATCAACAACTATGTAAAGTATATTGTCAATATAAAATGGGTTGACTTTTTTTAAGATTAGGAAATTTAAATCCATTACTTTCAAATATTCATATTTATCATTTTTTTAAATTAATATATCTAATTCAATAATATATAAATAAATACTTTAAAGAAATACATTTAACTTCTTTAACACTAACAAAGTTCACTAATTATTATATGAACAATAAATAATAGTATAGCATTTGCAACAATTTTACTTAGACATTACTTATTTATTTTAAGGATTAGAAACAATGCTCTTCTAAAACACGATAATGCTCTCTTGGCACGTTTTCCTTTTGGATTGAGGAAATTTATACACAATGAAAAGAATATCCAAAGATCATCTTGTTTCTTAACAAAGGTTAATGAACATTCATAAATTTCAATAAATAAGTCGATGTACTGAGTCCGTGCAATTTTTGTTTAAAACATAATTTCTTATTTTCATTGTGTTGGTCATTCTAGTGGATAATTAATATTTATTAGGATCCAAAACGTATATAGACATGTAATTAAATTTTTAAATCAAAACATCATTTTTATTTAAAAGCATTGATTATTAAAAATTCATAAAATATATTCTAAATGTTCTCTAGTAAATATTTTTTTAACTCATTATATCTAGCCAAAAAATAATTAAATTCTAAAATATCCATATATTTATAAATTATAACTATAATTAGTGTACATAAAGTTTGACACTATTGCTGATCATTTTTTTTAAATTGCTTATAGGTCAGAATTAATGCACACATTTTATCTATTTAATTTTACTCTTCTGTTTGATGCCGATTGAGGTAAAGTATGCTTCTTCCAGAAAATCCTGATGTGTCATTATGTTTCTTCAAAGAAGTCATGGATGAGACTATAATCAAAAGAATGTAGAGAAAGAGGAAAAGATCGCGATTGTAGCTCTGTCAATGAAAAATTATTTTAAAAAATGTTACACAAAAGTTTATAATAAATTCCATGAATTTAATTCATAACATGATTGGAATATATAGCATTTAACGGTTCATCTGCAAAGAAACTCTTACCCAGTGCATGCATGAGGTCTAAAGTCGAACATCCCTCACCATGTCAAACAAAGAACATTTTCGGAACTGAATATTGTGCAGAGTATGGAGTGATGAATTGTGAACTAAACTAAGTGTCAGATTGTAAAATGACAATTGAAATTATAATCAAATACAGAAATTTAGAACATAGCATCTTTTAGCGCACTATGAATCAAAGGAATTATTTGCTAGATGATAATTTTAGTTGCAATCTAATGCAAGAGTAGACGTGAACATATGGATTTGAATTAGCGTACCTTTGTGGAATCTCCAAGCACATTAGTGCGGTCACATATGTAGAAATAAAATAGAATGAACCCAAACTCCGATCTAGACAAAAATGTGGATGCATTATCAAAAAGTTTAAAACAAACTTTGAGTTATCTACAGAAAAAAGCACTTACATTGCCCTCAATGTCATTCGATTTTCTAACAGGAAGGAATCATCCATGGTCAGAAACCTAGACAGACCATGTAATAAGGTCGGACCTTAGAATAGGAGAATAAAGCCTCAAAGAATCCATCGCATTGTACATATTAGAAAATCACCTAATCAGATTCAGTTTGATGGATGAAGCATGGAGTTTTGCTGATGCAGATCTTGTAACCCCTGTTTCCAGCAAAACAGCCCGATCATCTTCCTTAGTCGCATCCTTCCCCAATTCATCAAGATTAGTATCTGAATGACTGAAGTCCAAGATGATGGTTTATTAAGTATCAAAAATAATGCACAGAAAACTCATTCCAATGTCTTCCATCTATATACACTTCAGAGAGCAAGAGATAAAGTTATAAAATTGGAAATTAAAAACAAAAAACTGCATCTAAACCTTGTATGAAATAAAAGGCAAACATTTCATCTGCACAAGTAGATGTTTAAGCTCAATATGCTTTGTATAGTATCTGAGTAAGACAAGATTGATCAGAGGAAAACAATAGATGAAAATTAATTTATCAACCAGACCATTAGTCATCGTGATGAGACCCAGGATCTAGGTACTCACCAATCTCTTCTAGTTTCTCTAAAATGCAAGCATCTCACAATTGAGAGATAAAAGAAACCAAGAGGAAAGGAGAATCTCTAATACTCAAACAATATTCTTCATTCAATTCATCGATTGTTCCATTTGGATTACAAGCACAGATATTTATAAGCATAAGATTACAACTACCTCCCTCCATTTTAGGACTAACACCCACTCACTCACAACATGATAATGCTCCTAATTTCATGCTAAAACTGACCCACTACGGAAATAACTACCTAATAATTAAAATTAAATACTTAAAATAAACTAATAAACAACCGTTCCCCATGATCCTCAGTAACAACCGTTCCCCATGATCTCAGGACTCTATCACATCGTATCTGAAAAAAAAAATTATTATAGTTTTCTAGTAGTTTTGGTAAGATTATTCCAACAGACATCAACTGAGTCTACTAAGCACCATAATTGCCGTCAGGCTGTTTCAAGGGTCCAAAGAGTTCATGGCTACAGAGGCAGCCTATGGTTGTTCGTGAGATCTTAAAATTTGTTGTCTACGTTTTTTTTCTAAATATACTTATGCAAAGTCTCCAACTTCATTTTACATTAAAGGCCCAATGCAATGCCAGATTCAAAAAGAAATAGGAATTATTTTACTTCGTAAACCTATCATTTGGGACTTGTCTATATGCCTTACAAGCTCTAAATGTTAAACACATGTGTAATCACTCCATATAAGTATATATCATAAATGGTACAATGACCCCCTTCAAAATCTCCCTTCTCCGCAATACTAAACTTCTAAATTGAGAGAACCATATGGCTTATCTCGTTTTATACAGCCAAAACGAAGAGGAAGCGTATCCTAGATCTACATCCATCAAAAACTTAACATTTTGATAAAACCCAATCCATTGACGTGAATTTCCCTCTAAAATAAAAAAAGGAAGAAGCTTACACTTTTAGAGGAGATGAGGTTTTCTTATACTCTAAGTACTCTGCATATATCCATATGACAAAAACTGGAATGACACCCAGTAGAAAAGAAACCTGGGACACAAGAAGCAAAGTTCCATGAGAAAAACTGGAACCATATGATAACCTATTCATCTCCCTATGCACCAAACATAGGTAATCTTTCACGTTTTCAAGCAATAATAAGCATCGCAGAAGCAAGAACCCACAGAGCATAGATGCCTAAAAAACAGATTGAGTCGTGCACTGCATGTGTTGTTAGATAGGGCATGACATTACACTTCAACCATGTCATTTTCCATGTCCTTTGTTATGTCATAGCACGAATCCATAAACATAACCGGAAGATCATGTTGCATAGCAAAAACCACAAGGGAATTAATTTTCATTAAAAAAACTTAATTTGCGTGCATATATAATCAGTCAAATTCATCACCTGATCATAAACGATACCGATCGAAGAGCCAAAGCATACCCAATGAGAAAAGGAAAAATAAACAAAAATTATAAACTTAAATCTTGACGTACCTGTTCTTCGAGAGAAGCTTGTTCTCGTTGATCTTCCGGCCACCACCCTCAGTGGTATTGCTAGCGCCTTCTTTCCACTTATTAGGCACTATCACCTTCGATAATTTTTTCTCACCTGAAAGCAAAAAATTGTAATCAGAATACAGAAAACACCAGCAGTTGCTCCTTTTCTCTGAAGACTTCCATAAAATATCACCAAAAAATATTCCAGTCGAACTACAAATTACAGCATAAGGCGAGGAACTTACACTTCTCGCAGACCATTGCGATCGTTGATGGCTCTAATTCCCAATGATAGCCTTGCAGTGTCAATGATCGATTCGACGACTCCGTAACCTTTGGCTCAATGATGTCGTTTATGCGATGGGAACCTCGATGGCATCATAAAACAACGGTTCCAGAATAAATAGCAGGGGTAGGGGAAAGGTGTTACCTCGAGCTCCCGAATGCTGAACTTGCGTCATGACCTCAGATAGAAAGGGGCATCGGGCGTCGTCGCTAGGAGGTGCTGCGAGATCTCTGTCTCGCTTTCAAAATCTTCCTCCGTGTTCCGAAGACAGTATTGGGTTTCAGGGGAGGAAATTGGGTTGGTAATTGTGGGAGAGAGGGAGCATTTGAAACGTGCAGGCTTGAGCCTCAGCCAAAGCAAAGGATTTCAAAATTTCTGGCGGGAGTTTTAAAATTTGAATTGTTTCCTTATGGACAGTTTTTTTTTTGTCAAAATCCTTATGAACAGTGTTTAGTGGAGTGGTATTAATATATATATTGATGATTGATGATGATGATGATGATGATGATATATGATGATACGCAGTCAGTTAGAAGACTTGGAATTGAAATCGTTTACTTGCCTTACCACTCACCTTCCTGATGTCACATGTCGATTATAAGGACATGTGATGGGGACAAAAATGAAACAAATATTAATGCTCTACACTAATATAAATACCTGCACATTCTTCCATGTAAACACACAGCACCAATACCTCAACTTTTCCATCTCAGCAAAATGGCACCCAGCCCTACAAAATCTCAGGTACGTGCGTGCCCTTAATTCTTTCCTGCCAATACCCATTTGATGGTCCCTTGTCTCTTTCTCGTGTGGACTCAAATAGTTGCAAAACCCAACTGGGACTTTTCCCTTCTATCTATATGTACACCAATGGGCACACATGAAATAACTGAAATTTGAAATTTTGCAGGTTATGGGCTTATTATCATCACTGGTTCTTATGGTTGCTTTGCCGAGTCTTACTGTAGCGAAGAGCCGTAGAGCTCGGGAATCGCATTATTTCCATTACGATGCCATGAGTTGCAGAGCTTACAGTGCATCCCTGATTGAATTTGGAGGAGTGGGCGATGGAACAACATTGAACGCCAGAGCGTTTCAAGCAGCCATAGATCATCTCAGACAGTATGCATCAGATGGTGGCTCTGAACTTTATGTTCCTCCGGGAAGATGGTTGACTGGGAGTTTCAATCTCATTAGCCACTTCACTTTATTCCTTCATAAGGATGCTGTACTCCTGGCCTCTTAGGTTCAGTTTTTGTAGCTCCATACGCAAATTCTATGTTCAAGACCATATGTCTAATTTCAAGTGCCTGAAAATGACTGGCCAGTGATTGATCCCTTGCCCCCTTATGGTCGAGGAAAGGACGCCCAAGGAGGAAGGTTTAGCAGTCTAATATTTGGGACCAATCTCACAGATGTGATCATAACTGGTAATCAATGAACACATGTTCTGACACTACTCCAAAATAGAATTAACTTCTGATTTATCGACTACAAATATGATTTCAGGGGACAATGGCACAATTGACGGACAGGGTGACCTGTGGTGGAAAAAATTCCACAAGAATCAACTCCAATATACCAGGCCTTACTTGATTGAGATCATGTATTCAACTAATATCCAGATTTCCAACCTCTGGTTAATTCTTCATCATGGAATGTCCATCCTGTGTACAGCTGGTACTCCATCTTCTTGTCTCTGTTATGGTCTGTTTTTGACATTTCAGTCTTTTTTCTATCACCCAAAAAAAAGAATCAGTTTTTTTTTACTCCAAACCCAAAACAGTTTCAAGTCCTCTGATATAAAACAATGAATGCGACAACGTTGTTGTCCAAGGTGTCACTATTCTTGCACCATTAACATCCCCAAATACTAATGGGATCAATCCTGGTAAGGATAAAGGCTTTGTCTAATGACCTGCTTACTGAACCAAATAGAAGAAAAATCCATTCTTTATAAAACAAAAGTAGTTACTCAATAGTGATACTGATGGCAAAGATCCATGCTTTTGATGCATATTCGTGCACAAACACGCGAATTGAGGACTGTTACATAGTTTCTGGGGATGATTGTGTGGCTGTAAAGAGTGGTTGGGATGAATATGGTATAGCTTTTGGAATGCCAACGAGGCAGTTAGTGATCAGAAGGCTCACTTGTATTTCACCAATCAGTGCTGTGATTGCGCATTAGGGAGCGAGATGTCAAGTGGGATTCAAGATGTGAGGGCTGAGGACATAGTAGCCATTGATTCAGAATCAGGTGTGAGGATCAAAACTGCTGTTGGAAGAGGTGGGTATGTGAAGGACATATATGTGAGAAGGATGATCATGAACACCATGAAATGGACATTTTGGATGACTGGAAATTATGGCTATCATGCTGATGATAAGTTTGATCCTAATTCATTGCCTGTGATTCAGAATATTAACTATCGTGATATGATAGCTCAGAATGTAACTATGGCTGCAAGATTGGAGGAGGGTACATCTGGAGACCCTTTTACTGGAATCTGAATATCTAATGTAACTATAGAACTAACAAAGAAGGCCAAGAAAGTTCCATGGACATGCACTGTTGTTTCTGGCATTTCAAGTGATGTGACTCCTGTACCATGAAATCTGTTACAGGACCAGGGATCATACAACGTTGGTGCATGTACCTTCCCGGAATACCGCTTGCCCATCGAAGATTTCCAGGTTCAAACTTGTACTTATGGAAGAAGGTATTTGTGATTTGTGACAGTATCAGAGGAATGGTTCAGTTCAGGTTCAAAAATTCTGGACGAGTATAACTTACGACAATGAAAAAAGTCAAAGATGAATAGGCATTTCTAATTTCATTTCACCACCTGTGTGAAATACCTTTTTCTTTTTTTCATTTTGCAAGTGTAGCATAAAAACAAATATATAATAATAAGCAGACAATCTTTTTTATCGGAATGCTGTGTTAGATAGTCCTATCATGGACTGCAAGAAAAGTTTCGCCGAAGCATTTTTATAGTCGTCCTTAGTCCAGCTATGTAGTGTACTAGTATCACAGGTACTGGAATTTTCGTATCAATGAACAAATTTAGCCATGGAACAAGAACTTTAAAAAAAAAACAAATGGAGAAAGAGCTGATTGATGAGATTGGAAAACAGCTTCCCAAGATTATTGTCAGGTACAAGGAAGAACACTCCATGATCAATCCAAGAGTTTCTGCTATCCTATAATGCTCCCCGAAGGCCTCTCCCTCCTTAAGCATACTCGATAAAATACAATAGCTTATATAACTTGTATAGATGCCTATCACACCCAACAGGATTTGTAGTGTTTGTCATTTGTCCATCTTCCTGAAGAAACTTCCCTTCATGTCCAAGTTGGTTTATGACTAAATTACAAGGAAAAGAGGTTGAATTCTATTCCTAGCAATACATCCGGATGCCGTGGAGAGGCACTGTATCTAAGGTGAAAGAGGTCTATCTCGATATATTTATACAGATATGTAAGAATTTTGTCTAATGATGCGCTGGATCAGGATTGAACTTCACTGATTCCCTCCAGATGAGCTCCTTGATTTGCTCTTCAGTACATATTGGCTGCTCAAAATCGAAGCTGAATGGCCTCGGACAGGCTGGCTCATCATTCATGTCATGAAGAGATGAAAGATATGGGTGATTTAGTGCTACATCAACTGCAAATAAGTGAGCGTAGCACTTAGATATCAAATAAATAAAGGAAATTATATTCGGTGAGGGGAAAAATAAAGGTGTTTGAAATTCGAAACTTAAATTCTTCTGGAATACCTGTAATGCGTTTGTTGGGATCGAAGATGAGCATTTTTTCAAGAAGATCCAATGACTCGGGAGACATATTAGAGAATCTGGCCGAGAATTTTTGCTTCCTGCATTGTGGAAGTTGTCTAACATATCTTCTGGCATTTTCACTTCGGAGAAATCCAAGGCTGGCATCGTCAGGAGAACCTATTAACTTTTCAGCAAAAGGTGGACAGAATGTGTGAGGTGTTACAAGTAGCAGACATGGAATTATAAAATCAGGCGTTACACATTCCTTGCATTCTCTTAATAGTAACATCATTCAAGAGAAGTGTGTAAGTAGCCTAATACTAGTTTGAACTCATCAAACCATAAACGGATGGAACGGTAGGTAAACAAGAAACATGAAGAATCATAGGAAGGCCTGACCTTTTGTTTCTGCAAGGTGATGAGTGCCAGATCTAGACAAATATAAAAGTTTTTCTAGGCAATGTTAATGTAAAATTCTTGTGCAAACCAGCAACTGTAATGATCCAATTATTCTAATAAGTTGTGTCAAAGTTAAAGATTCCAAAGAGAGAATATGCAGGAAAAAGCAAACAAGAGAAATGCAATGCGTTTTTTTGTTTCTGGTAGCTTCAACTTGGGGACCCTGAGCACATGTTGCAAGAGACTGAGGGCTTAATAAGGCATTATTTCAAAACAAATTCAGCCTCAAAAATTTATTTTGATTTCACAAGAAAATCCCATATCAAGGAAGCTTTGCAGATATTGACCAACTCATTAAGCAAGATAAGGGTATTATTGATTAACTACCATTTGACCAGTTAACTGGTAGAAGAGATGTGTAATTCAATCTATTAGTATCAGACTACAACTTCATATGGAAGCGCTGAACTATACCTCTGTTATAAGCCTTAGTTGATGAACATAATCCTTTCCAGGAAACAAGGGTTCTCTGGTCATAATTTCACCAAAGATGCAACCAACAGACCAAACATCAATTGCAGATGTGTACTCCGAACAATTGAGGAGCAGTTCTGGGGCTCGGTACCACCGAGTGACTACATATTCTGTCATGAAATCAGTTTCAGTTGTTGTCCTTGCCAAGCCGAAGTCCCCAATTTTAAGGTCGCAATTTGAATTCAGAAGTAAATTACTGGGTTTAAGATCACGGTGCAACACATTAGCTGAATGCACATATTTAAGACCTCGTAACAGCTGGTATAGGAAGTACTGCAAAACTTACAAAAATCAATTCCTCGCGTAACTTCGAACTCAAGAAAAAGCATAAGTCAAGATTTAATACTTCTGAAGTGAATCTATAGTGAGGCGGGGACTGTTTCTTGACTTTTTCTCATAAAGGTAATCCTCTATTTGATATTTTACATTCAGTATGGTCTATTTATAGGTTTAAACTTCCCAATAAAGGAATATTATTATCTCAACACGAGATTCGCCAATTCATAATACTTCAAGTTCAAATCTATCACTTGATAATGGAATCTAAAGAAAATGTTTAAATCGTCCACAATATCTTAATAAGACATCACTTTCATAGATTATACGATTTATAAAGAATCAATCATACTCTCCCAATTTTATGAAGATATACAAACATTAACCCGTTTTAGTTGAGTGTCATAACCAACAACTGCAAACATACAAAAGGGGAATGATTATCTTCTTGTTGTAGAGCAACACAAGTTAGATGCATTTGGAAAATATTAGCAGGAGAGGATTGCCAGTAGAAGCTAAAGACAAGCAATTAAAATTTTAAAACACCATTTCTGTTTTTTTGCCAGATTTAAAACATCATTTCAGCCTAACCTGACAATGGTCATCAGTAAGAGTTTGGTCAGAACGAATTATCTGATGCAGATCAGTGTCCATCAATTCATAAACTATGTATACATCATTGAAGGTCTCCTTCTTGGGCGGTCTTATTATATCCTTGATGGCAATGATCTGTGAAATATGATAGAAATTTCAAGAATATAATCCAAAAGGAGAGAAATTGATAGAGTGATCAAAATCCAAGATTATAGAAATTGATAAAACATATGACTCTTTCATGTTCAGGTATGAGGAGATCTAATGTAATACATTAGATGATTCAAATTTTATGTAATTGTATGAAGAGATAGTTTTTCCAACACTACCCAGTTAGTTTCAGGATCTTCTCAATACAATATGAAATTATTCACTAAAAAAGAGCAGCGTGATTTATTAGTACTCTAAATCAGGTAAACTTGAAACAGAACTTTGATCAAGTTTCTGACAGCAGGAAAAGCAAAAGAGTTTGACAGTCTGTGTATATCATAAAGTGTAAAACCAGTAAAATAATTTTAAGGAAAGAACGATAATGAACAATGATGGAAAGAGTGAAAAGACAAAATTGATTCTCTCTCTCTCTCACACACACACACACTCTCTCTCTCTTTAAAAAAGGCACTTCATTTGACTTTACACCTAAAAAAGGTCCATAGTCGTTAAGAGAATCACAGGAAGTTAGGAACTTGCTGAGGTCATCCTTTTTTTTTTGGCCCACTCATTTTTGAAATACTAAAATGTAGTGTCTGATTGATGATTTTTTGAACGGTTTCAACAAGCATCGGAGAAGGAAAACACTAAAAAATAAATATAAGTTAATGAAACAATTGCGTCAAAATAACTACGCAGATTACAAATAAGAATCATATTATTATATCAGGGTAGGGGATGAGGATAGATTGAAGAAAAGAATACCAACATTTTCATGGTCCATGTAGCGAAGGAGCTTAATTTCTCTCAATGTCCTTTTAGCATCAATTATATTGTCAAATGCGTTACCAATCTTCTTGATGGCAACTTCCTCGTGCGTATCTGAGTTGACTGCAGCACTGAAAAGAAAGGACTTTTATCATGTACAAAGAAATGGTCAACCGAATATATAACTCCTCAATTCTATGTCTAATACAAGCATAAGGCAGAAGAGAAACCTTTGAACCTGATGGGAAAATCCATACTTGATTGACGTCCGTCCCATTTTAAGAAGCCAGATTTTACCAACTATTTCTGAGATGTTCAAGCATTTTTGTTTTCCTTAAGTGCAAGTTTCTAATGTTTCGCAAAATCCATATCGATACATGAGCAACAACTTCCAATACAAATATCAAACCTATACACCTCGACTCCTACCTTCGCCTGTATAATGGCTTAAAAGAACTCAAAAGCCAGAAATCCAAAGCTTGCGATCAGGAACAGGACGAAGCTAAAGTAACCTCTAAACTCTAAAGGGCGAAAAACTTACCAAACGATACCGTAAGCACCTCTACCGATTGGGCGAATGGGGGGGACGTACTTGGAGGATACCTCGAACAAATTCCCATAAACGTTGTACTGCACGTATCTACCCCCATGAGTAAGAACCCTTTTGATTTTACCATCGGTTGAAGCAGCAGAACTTGACTCTTTGGATGTCATGTTCGAAGCTGGAATCGAACCCGAAATGGGAACGCTTGGAGCTCGAACGTGAGCGTTTGGTATACAAAAGCCGAAGAAGTGATGATTAGCAGAGCTTGAGCATTTTCAATTGAAGCGGTTGATTTGATCTCTGCATCGCCGCCTAAGTTTCGCGCTCTTGTACCGTTGCTTTTCTGGGGGTGCACTTGTGATCTCTGGTGACGTGAAAATCCGTGACGTGAAGGAGACGGGGTTTTTTTTTTTTTTTGAATAAATAAAGGACCCAATTGCTTGAATATTTTTATTTACAAAATAAACGATCAATCAATCTTTTGAATCTGTCAATTAAATTCTGCTTCCACCTGGGATTAGTTAAAGAATTACCCAATGTGCTATGGATCTATTTCATGTTCAGACACAAGTCATGATATTTATATATGATAATTTATTATGGATAGGACAATAAACTAGGAATTAGTATTCAATTCTGGGAGAAGAATTTGACTGGTTATTGGCAGCCATTCATCAAAATTGACGAAGTGGCTGGCTGCATATTTTTATTTATTTTGAATAGATCCATAACTGAAATCTCTTGTGAAATTTAAGTATCTGCTGCGTGTTTGATGTAAAAATGGGTTGGGTTATTTGATTCAATTGGGCTGTTTGGAAAAGCTTCTCAACACTCCAAAAACACGTTCAACAGTGTTTTTAGATGAAACGAGATAATCTCCTTCACACATTTACATCGTAAAAGGTAAAAGTACTTATCCAACGGACCCAATGAATGAGTTGATGGTACAGTGATATGAAAGCTTTTCTATAAATGAAAAGTAAAACAGTTAAGCCGTACTTTTACTATTTATGAAATAAATATGTTCACCGTAAGCTTTGAAGAGTTCAAATACTCTCTCTCTCTGATCAAAAAGGAAAAGAAAAGGAACAAAAGATTATTGGGTTGCAGAAAAGAAAACAGGGAGGGAGGGAGGAGGATGATTGAAATGTTGTAACTGTAAAAGCTGGAGAGGGGAACGTGAGGAAGTGATAAAAGAAGGATTGGGATTGGGATTGGGATTGGGGATGAAGTCACCGCCTCACGGGATGTCTCTGAACAGTGAATGCTTATGCAAGGTTTTGCCTATTTCTTTGTGTTTGTTGTTGCCTCCCATCTTCCAATTTAAAGTTCACGAACTCCACATGACCTATTCACCATCCTTCCCTCCCTCCCTCCCTCCTCTCTCTTAAAAGAAATGAATTTATGAATTTTGAGATATTTTATGAATTTTGAGATATTTTTTACGATTTTAAGATACATTTTGTTCTTGTTCACGTACACCGTTGGAAAAAAGTTTTTCCAAACGTGCACATTAACGTGTGTTTAGAAATCTGTTGGAAGAAAATAATTTGCAGATTCTGAGATAATTTTACGGATTTTGAGACACTTTTTATCTTAACTTACGTGCACCGTTGAGAACGCTCCCAACACCAAATATGGTAAAAAAAATTTAGGTTAGTTAAATCCGATAGTATGCTAGAGTAAAAGCATGCTTTTAAACTTAAAGGTACTTACATATCACCTATCAATAAAGTCATCGGAACTTGAACTTATGACTTTATAGACTTTGAGTCAATTTCTTAATAACTTGATAAAATTTTCAACTAAAGTAAATGTATTTTTAATTATAACATAATCTTCTTATTCTTATTTTATAAGAATATTCTTCACTGGAGAATAGTGACAGATTCAAACGATTACGTAGCATCGAAAAAGATCCTACCACCATTTATAATGTTT
>JANTPZ010001666.1:0-18878 GCA_025593235.1 Vachellia pachyceras | reverse complement strand
ATCTGTGCCAGAAACCTTTATCGACCAAGCTCTGCATCGGTGCAAATTGCAGCAAGGATCTCTCCCGCGTATGCCCGCCATTGGTGTTCCTTCTTCTTCTTACTCTTCCAATCTTGTTATAGGTTTGATTCTGTTTTGTTTTAATATTCACATCACTCATGTAGAGGACTATGAAGAAGCCAGCACAAATAGGACTCCTGGCCGTAACACATAGCGCGAGATTACCGACGGACCAACGTGCAAGAGAAGGGACGACAGGCACAGAGTTTCCATGGAGCAGCGGCACCAACGTAATATAAACAGTAATCAAGGAAGGCAAGTGTAATTCACCTGGATTCCATTTGGCTTCAATTGTATTACAAGAGGGGGGCATTTTAGACTTTTCACAAGTAAAATCTATGACAAAAAGGTCCCATGGGACCTGAGAGCAAATCTGAGAATGTTTGGGACCATTTTGTATTTAATCCTCTTGCTTGGAACCTGAGGGTAATTCTCCCTATTCGATTCCTGGCATGTGTGCCCTATGCATATAGTACTTGTTTAAAAAATTGCTAGGATAATGATAGAATATATTTTAACAGAATACATTTTATCAAGAATGCATTCATTCTGTTAAAAATAAATTTTTTATTATAATGTATTTTAAAAAATGAGTTATCAAATATTAGAATATGTAAACTAATGAGTTTTTAAGTTTAAAATTTATTTTAAACTTTTAAAAATGAGTTTTAAACAAGCCAATTATATCACACGTATGGACCAAATGATAAGCCCTCAAGCCTTGCCACGGGAGTCAAATATGTAAATAAAAACGAGGCAATATTACTTGGTATGCCCTATCACATGAAAAATGCAATATAATAGCTCACACATAAAGTACATGATAAGACAAGGCTTCGCTGTCTTTCTTCCAAGTATAATAAAAAATGTTGAATGAGCCCAACAATTTCACACCTGCTTTGCAATATCCCACATGCACTTGCAGAATTTCTGTTCACAGTCTTCCTGCTAATTATACAAGGAAGAATTACTTAGAAGTCTCAAATAAGAAAATTAATAATAAAATGGTTTTAAAGATTTAAAAAATTACCATAAGGTCCCAGGAGTAGCTGCTGAGGTTGTCATTAACAATCTCAGCAGCCTTAATTAACAACCTCAGCAGCTACTTCTGGGACCTTATGGTAATTTTTTAAATCTTTGAAACGATTTTGTGGTTAATTTTCTTGCTTGGGACCTGTGTGTAATTTTCCCATTATATAATACTATTTAAGAGATTACTGGTATATATGAAATTGCATGCTGTGAAAGAGGGGTGTGTGTGTCCACATGGAGCACTTAATCATGCTTGGAGGGAAATGTTCTGTCTCTTCAACAACTTAATTACATCTCTGGGTTTGTGACTTGCAAGACGCTTTAATTTCTATATATATATATATATATATATATCTGCATATAGTTCTTCATTTTATTTTATTTATTCTTTCCCTTTCCATTTGGGTATGTTGGATGTGAGATTCCAATACTTGTGCATGTGAAACAACATCCATTTGCTGGCATTGTCAAAATCAACAACATTAATTATTGCTACTTCTGCACGCTAAAAACATAAAGACGTTAGTTGATAGATTTAGTCTGTGAACTGGGAGACGAAGGAGGACCTTCTAAATCAAATGATCCAATGGTACATAAAAGACTTTAAAAGGAACTAATCAATTAAAGGCTATACAGTTTATGATAGTACGTTCTATAATCTTGGTTAGACACTCCAATACAAAATGATGGTATCACATCCCCTTCCCGCGTTCATTATTTTTAGTTAGTTAGTCCATTCTTAATTTCTTATACAGAGCGCACACAGACACACATTGATATTGCATCTCACCAAAATGAAATTTTAATGGACCTGAAAAAAAGAGGCAACTCAGAAATTAAAGTGAATCACTTGTACATTTATGGCTGATAATTAGTGGTGTATATCTCATTCAACTGTCATAAAAATGAGAGGGAGGGGATCTTGTGATATTACATGATTTGTTCTTATACTTGTTTTTGTGATATATATAATTTATGATGAGAGACGGTGTAAAGTTCATTTGATTCAAGTTTATTTCTTATATTGGTTGACATGTTTCGCTGTAAGGGTGAAAAATTTCCCAGGTTGTGATGCAACCGACATTAATACATCATCCATACAAATTTATTTTTTTTACCTCTTTTCCCTTGTGGAAAACCCACCCAAAATGCAACATGCAGTAATTCCCATCTCTAATTAATGTCTACAGTTTCTTATCAAATCAGATTTTATTTGGGCTGTTCTTTTGTTCTCCAGATAAATATTTAAAAAAAAGAGAGTAGTAGACTTGATATGCTCATTTCTTGATTGAGTCCAACTTCAACGGTTCAGCCTGCAGTTTTAGAAGGAATTATAGATCCTTTAACATGTGTTTATTATAATTTTTTATCAATTTTTTTAATAAACAGCTCAACACATTATACTTCCACTAGGGCTTGTTTAACACACATTTACTGAGTCAAGCAAGTTAGTTTTTTGTCAGTCTCGCTCTGATATGCACCCAATTATGCATCCTCAGGACTCAGCGAGTTGCTACTTCATTTTCATCTTCTTAATCATATATATAGCATCATTTTGGTCCTATGATTTTTTTATCTTCTCTTTATTTAAGTTATTTACGCTCCCTTTATTATTATATTCTAAGCCTTTGTCTTTTTACTTGAATACGAGTAGCAAACTATTTTTCATTTATTGCAATTTATTTTTTAAGTTTGTTCATTTACTTTTTTTTTCCAATAAAAAATCCACCTCCATCCCCTTCCATTTCATTCCAAGACATATACGCATGTTCTGAGATGGTATAATGTGCAATAGCTCTTCTCATATCCATTTTCTTTCTTATAAGCTCCTGTCAACCAAGTGCCCATTCTAAGCTGACTCTTAAATGTCTCAGCCTCCAAATTCTCCAATTAATGTTCCAAAATGATTCAGCCTTCAAAATGATTAAACGAATGGGAGCCCCGGAAAACAAAAAGGTCAACTTATTTGCGAGCCTGAATCAGCACTTGTCAACTTCTGGTTTAGTGATATGGTGATGAGAAAGTTTTAGCTAGTGAGACTAAATCCCCAAATCTACTCGCTATATCTATTTAATTAATTCTGTGATTTTCTGTTAATAACTAAATGATGGTTATCTGTTCACTAATCATCAATCAATCATCACTGATTTGAGTTTATCGCAGGGTTCAATTGTTTGGAATTTGGATTCCAACTTCGCTGCCCAAAAGAACCTTTGGAAAACATAATTTCTTCCCTAGCTAGTGTTTGACTTGGCTAGTTTCCAGGCTCAGTTTGCAAAATGAGAAGTACATAGGAAATGCCAATTTTGTAAACATCCAGAGTTCCTTTTAGCAAAATTTTAGTTCAGTTCGGTAAATTTAGTTATACAAACTTTAAACCTATTTCTTGAAATCTTCAGTTTCCCACATAGAATGTAAAGTGCCGGAAATAAATATTCAAAAGCATATAATCTCATAATTAACTTGAATAATGAGTCAAGAAAAACACAAAGAATAATATTGGCGAAATTTACATGAGGGGCACAAAAAGGCTGAAATGAGACGGAATCAGCAGGCTTAACAAGTCATGGCAAGAAGTGAGAAAAACGAACTTCCAGAGTCCGGAGTCCCGGCTAATGGAACCAAGCTAGAAAAAATGGACGTTATCTGCATCTTCAAGTGATGTGATAGTAGCAGCGTCATCGAGAAGCCACTTCTCTAGCAAATATAAGGGCATTTTGGTCCCTGCACAATCCGGCTTGCTCTCAAGAGTAGCATCAGGAGAAAAATCTGCAGAATTCGAAGAGCAATCCAAAGACTCAAACCCCAACAAGGAGACAAAACTAGTGTCAGATGAGAATTGAACAGTAGTACTGTTTCCCTTCGATGCACTTGTAGTTGTAATTCCTTCGCTGGAAGCAGTATCGTTTCCTGAAGCTGAAGCTGCAGCAGCTAGGTTATTATTTATAGAACTTTGTGTGATTGCAGAGCTTGTTTTAGTGGACGCCTTTGGTGGATTCTTCATCCATCCTTTTAACAAACGAGCTATGTTATCTGCACTTGAAGCATAGCTTAAGGACTGGTTTGTTGCAGGCTTAGAGGGATTTGATGATTCGGATAAGCAAGAAGGTGTCTGATCTGGAGATAGAGCCTCGCTAAGAGCTCTCTTGGCCATGCGTATGTCTGTTTGAAGCCTTCTTTCCCACTGGCCTCGGGGCATTGACTGTGTGGCTGATGATGACCCATCCGATCCAAAGTTGCCCTGATGACCAACTGATGGTTGCAATTTCTTGAGCTTCTTCTTCAAATGGGTATTCCAATAGTTTTTTATGTCGTTGTCGGTTCTCTGTGGAAGGTACGAGGCTATGGCCGCCCATCTACACAACATAAAATTAATGAGCTCCATCACTTAATATCCAAAGGGAAAGTTAAACACCTGAAGATGACGATGATGAATTAGTTAGTTACCTGTTGCCCAAAAGGTCTTGAAGATGGATTATCATCTTCTCCTCTTGGTCTGTGAAGTTACCACGTTTAATTCCTGGCTTTAGGTAATTAGTCCATCTAAGTCTACAACTCTTACTGCACCGTGCCAGACCTGAAATATTCCACAGCTAATTTCAAGTCAGAGATCACTATAGATCGCAAGGGCCATGAAAAAAACCAACCTAGAACATGAAGGAAAAAAACTCAGGAGAATCACAGAACGTAGAGAACCAAGGAATCGTAGTATGAACCTGTATTGGTGGGCACAGCCCTCCAATTGCCTGGACCGTGTTCCTGGATATAAGAGACCAAAACGATATCTTCTTCGGGAGTCCAAGGTCCTTTTTTGACCCCTTCCTTATCACAACAAGGCGGTCTCCCCATAACTTGGCTTGTTTCTTTACTGCAACCTGTGTGCTTCTTGTGCGCTGATAGTGATGAGCAGCTTAACTGATCTTCCTCTCTGTACTTTGATGTAGCTGCTAGAGCAAGCTTGGGAGGGCAAGAGAAAAGGGTAGTGCGCTATATAGAAGACGAAGAAGTTAGTGAAGGCCGGTGAGAGAGAACGCTGACTTGAACCAGTAAAAATAAGGAAATAAAAGGGCCAAAGAGTCAAAAGTTGACAGCAAGAGCATTAAAGAGAAGGAGCAAGGCAAAGTCAGGCGTGTGTGGAGAGGGGTCTTTGTGTGCATCTCAAAACCGCGTCTCGCATTGAATGTGGCTGCACTACTGCCAAACGTAACGTACCCCATTATTACTGTTATTGTATGTGTGTGTGTGTCTTCTGCTTTTAATTAAACTCCACCATCCCATTAATGTTCGGAGACATAAAAAGTCGACTACACCTCATCACCCTCTCTCTAGATCTCTCTCTCTTCTTCATCATATTAATAACTATAGATGGATAATAGCAATTGCATTATTGATATTGACTGTAGCAGCGTTCATGAATTGGTTATGATCCCCTTCTTTGTAGGTAGCGAGAAGCCAAGTCTTACTTGTTCCCATTTGGTGCATCGCCAATCTATGAGACTGCCCTATAGTGCCCTCTTGGAGGGCTTCTTTGTGTGGACAATTATTGAAGTAAGGCAAGTAGGAAGCAATGCCACCTCACACGTCTTTACCATCCAAAACAATTCCTTGAATGACATTCGGAACTTGCAAGACAGCAAGACCCACCCACTCTTTCAGCGGGCCTGTCTTACACCGCTCATTTAGTTGTTGTTCATATATAGTCCTACAGCACTGTATAGCAATACTTCCTATTAATGCAGAAATTAAAAAACTAATTTAAAGAGATTAACAAAATTAGTTCAGTGTTTTCTTTTGTAAAAAGTGTGTTTGAACTTTTTTCAAAATACCATTTTTAATCATTATTTGTATCAGAATTATCCTATTTACTAGCACATTAGATTAGGGGGAAAATTCATGGGAGACAAAAGGTATCGAGATATTATATTTAAAATTGAAGTACCCGTTACTTATAATGTAAAGCTAAACTTTTTTTTTATTATATATAATTTAAACGAGACTTCATAATTTATGGATCTGATCTATATAATAGATTTTATATTGATTGTTTTTATTTAATATTGTCAACGAAATAATCTTTTTGCGGAGTTTGAGACTTAAAAAATTGTAATATAGATAGCTCAATAATAGCTTCTCTAATTTCCAGTGTATATTTTCCCATAAAACGACCAAATTATATTGAATCAAATTTTTCTTCCTCCGAACGCTGAAGCAATTTATTCTGGAAGTTTCGAATAAACAGATTTGACGCCTTTTAAAGTCTGAGAGCCTTGAAGTTGGTTTTAGTATGTTTCTAAATTCTAAACCATATGACCTTGTCTAAGTTGTGAACGTAAGATACTGACATGTTGAAGACGAGTCACCGTACGTAGTTGGTTTTGAAGTTCCAAACTTTGAATATCAAACTTTGGAACCATGCAAGAAGGGATCAACGCAAGCACATGTGCCCATTTGAGAAGTACTTTTACGTAATCTGAGTTAAATATATGAAGAATATTATCTCATTTTATGAAAAAACAATATTAAACGTGTGTTTGGCTTTTCCAAAAGCTTTAACAAACATGCCCAATGTATGATTTGATGGGGACAATGCAAATGCTAACATGGAGCAAGCAACACCAAATATTGGTTCAATTTCAGGCAACTTATAAACGATGAACTAGCTAGAGGTTTCAACCGGGAGTGACAAAGAACCATACATGTTTTAATTCTTGTTGGGCGGCGAACACTAATAATCATGTACTCAGACGAAAGAATTTAGCTGAGATGATGGGCTTCTAGTTGCCTTCTGCAGTCCCTTTCTTCTAATGGCAAATGAAAATGGGACACGACTCTCTCAGCATATATAGGTCCTAATAATAGTACTTAAGCTTAGGAGAAAGTTTCAAACTGCCATAATGGGTATTATAACTGGAATATATACAGCATTCAATTAACAAGCTTATCATTTATGATGATGTTTGCATTAGGGGATTATAACAACTGATAAGCCTCTCTCTAATTAAGGTCGAGATACATTCTGCCCGTTTGAAGCTTTTTTACATTAACGTTACCAAATCACGTTGACACAAACAAAGCTTGTGGTTTCCCGTCATATGGCTCCAACACGTCTCTGTTTGTAGAATCATTGACCTCCCAATAGGCCAAGTCCGATAAAAAGCTTTTTGCTTGGTCTTCCCAATTTGTTTGCCGTACCTATGACAGTGGGAAAAAGACCTGCGCTACGAAACTGACCAGGTTGTGAAGGTTGACTTAGTGAATGGATCGGGTAGGGTCGATTGCCATCTCTCTGTCACTCACTCTCTCTCTCTCTCTCAGCCAGCGGCAAGATTATGCTTCCTTGTGGATCTATGAATCAAAATTAAAGAACCGAATATGGCCTAAGCAAATCAGGCCCGGTTCAGTAGAGGAAAAAAAACCCATGATGTAAAGACAGCTTAGAGTTGGATGGACCACCTTTTAGTAAGGGAAAAAACCGAACCAAGAGTTGGATGGATCCACATTAGAATGATGAGCACCAGGTTCATTAGTTTTAGATAGTCTGGATTTTATTTTTTAAATGACATATTTAAAATAAAAAATCATTCTTTAAAAAAGTGGTATTCAATATATTATCTGTACTTTTTATTTTATACCCATTAATTACAATAATTACTTTTAAAGATAACAATAAAACGCCTAGTCTACTTTTATTTATCAGAATGGTCAAGATCTGATGAGACATTAGGTGCTCATCATGTGTTAGAGAAGGTGAATGAAGTTAAGGTGGGAAGGGGTAACAGAAAAGAGTGGAAGAGGGAGAAAACAACTAATGAGGAAGGGGCAAGAGGATTGGAAATAATGGCAGTAAAGCAAATAGGAGGAGAACAGGTATGGAAAAGGCCTGAGAAAAGGTCTAGGGATATGTGGAGTGACAGAGGAAATGCGGAAGGCGTCCTGAGACTTACGATGGGAGAACACAATGAAGGAATAGAGGATACAGATACATTGCGAATTAATGAGTTTGGGCCAAGGAGAATAAATGGAGACGTAGAGAACATGGGCTAGGGCGAATAGGAAAACCAGCATCCAAACGGCCCATCTACGTCGGATAACGCATACTTGGACCCAGGAGATATGAGGAATGGACAGATGTGGGAGGAAGTGAGCCCAACGATGGAAATTGAAGGGGGCAGTGAGATTGGGACTTGGGTGCAAGAAACCCAAGAGGCCCAATGAGATTACATGGGCTACTATATTTATTGGACAGCCTTTATGAATAGTGTAATGTTTTGGAATATAAGAGAGGCATGTGCTAAAGGACTCCTTCGAAATCTGAGGGTTGTCATACAGCAGTCCAAATCGACAATGGTTATTTTGGCTGAGACGTGTTGTAGTAGGGAAGCCCGTGTAAGGAATATCTTGTCCTTAGGCTATGACAAGATTAAGATGATACCTAGTGTGGGTCTATCGGGGGGCTTGTTGGAAGTATGGAAGAGCTCAAATATACAAGTTACGGAGTTGGTGGAAGATCGCCAATTTATGCACTTAAGGTGCAAGGTAAATGATAAGGAAGAATTCTTTCTATTAGTAGTATACTCTCTCCCATATCGGGAGTTGAAGGTGGATTTGTGGAATAAACTGACAAACGTTGCTGTTTCAATCTCAAGACCTTGGATAGTAGTAGGAGACTTCAATGAAATACTTCTTCCAGAAGAAAGAATAGGAGGGGGCAAATGCATTTATTCTAGAATAAACTGGTTCCAAGAGAAGATAAATGAGTGTGGGCTGACAAACATTGGGTTTAACGGGCCCAAATTTACCTGGAAAGGCCCTAAGAGTGGAGGGCATAGAAGATTGTACGAATGATTGGATAGGGCGTTTCGGAACACAGAATCTTTTATCAAGCTCCCTTAGTGTTTCGTGCAGGTTTTACCCCGAACAAAATTCTTTGACCATAATCCATTGGTAATTCAAATGGGAGGAACTATAGGATCAGTGGGACCTAAACCTTTCCGCTTTAAAGCCATGTGGATGGAGCATGCTAATTTTAAGGAAGTGTTATCAAACGTATGGAGTAAGGGAGCTGAGTTGAACAGGATATTGGAGAATTTGAGTACAGCACTGATTGAATGGAACAAACATGTTTTTGGTTATATAGAGAAGAAGAAGAGAGGCATTATGACCAGACTGAAAGGAATACAAAACTTCCCGGCGTATCCATTTTCAAGGTTTCTCAGTATCTTAGAACAGGAGCTACAGTGTGAGCTAGATGAACTCCTAAAAGCTGAAGAAATGAAGTGGTTCCAAAAAGCTAGAACTAACTGGGTTACAAAAGGCGATAGAATACTCGGTACTACCATTTGAAAACTCAATTCATGAGAAGGAAAAATAGAGTGCTAGCTCTGAAAGACTCTGAAGGTGTATGGATCACAAAGGAAAAGAACCTCAAGAGTCTGGTTAGTGAATATTTTATAAGATTGTATGAAGAGGAGACTGATTTCAGCCTAATAAACAATGCTACAAAATTTCCAAAGGTTGACACCTACATGTTGAGGAATATGATTTGCCCACCAACACAAGAGGAGGTCATAAGCGCTATATTCTCTATGGGACCGTATAAGGCACCTGGTATAGATGGTTTTCCCCATGTCTTCTACCAGAAGAATTGGAACATGTTAGTAGAGGATTTTTGCAGATTTATAACTAATGTCTTCTAGACTGGGGAATTAGGTAGGGAGACAAATAGAACACTAATCTCCTTTATCCCAAAGAGGGATAAACCAGAGTTTGTAAACCAATTTAGGCCCATTTCATTATGTAAAGTATGCTATAAATGCATAACCAAAATTATAGTGCAGAGACTAAGGGATGTGTTGGATAAGTTGATATTTCCTTTCCAATCCAGTTTTATAAAAGGAAGAGTTATTCAGGACAACATTGTAGTAGGCCAAGAGATTATACACATTATGAAGAAGTCAAGAGGAAAAAAGGGACTTATGGCATTGAAAATTGATCTTGAAAAAGCGTATGACCGAATGAATTGGAAGTTTCTAAAGAAGGTGCTACATGAGGTTGGGTTTGAGCAAAAATTTATTGACCTGGTTATGAATTGTGTGACTTCAGTAACATATAATGTACTATGGAATGGTGAGAAAACGGAATTCTTTACTCCTAAAAGAGGTTTGAGGCAGGGAGATCCTTTGTCTCCTCTCCTATTCGTACTATGCATGGATAAGCTATCCCATATGATATGTGACCTAGTGAAGGAGAGGAAATGGATAGCCATTACAATGGGTAAACATGGGCCTCCTATCTCCCATTTAATGTTTATAGAAGATCTCCTATTATTTGGAACTGCAACTGAGAATCAAGCCCAAATTATGATGAAATGCCTAGATGAATTTTGTAAGTCATCGGGTGAGTGTATTAACAAAAGTAAATCCTCAATCCTCTTTTCTCCTTGGGGTCCCTACAGCAAATAGAAAGAAGATATGCGATAACTGTTCTAATTCCAGTGATAAAGCCATAAAATGAAGAGAAAAGAAGAATTTTAGAGGAGAATAGAGAAGTTGAAGAATATTTAGATTATACTCATGACGTAAAGAACACACAGTAGAAGTAGAGGTAGACTTACCTTAGGATCATCCCATCACCTTCGCTGCATATCACTTGCACTTAGGTGACGGTAAAAAGAATACATGACAGATTACAATCGAAACACAGGAAGTAATTACCCTTCTCACTCAATCACATATGCAAGTGGGCTTATAATAAAATGCCCCTCCATGTCCAACAAAAATAATATGAAAAAATATTCAAAACCAAACAATTGCTCTAAGTTTTGTGAATTCCTAATAACTCCACCACCAAGTATGCATATCTATTAAGAGTAGTGAGCTGAATATCAAAATATGATGAATTAATATTCAAATATTTTATTAGAAGAGTCATCTCACATTTATTGCACGAAAGTGTTTTAAATAAGATTGCCTCCATCTCTGACAAAAAAAAAGGATTGCTTCTATCCACTTGAAGAATATATATGTTCAGCAAAACAAAAACAAGTCCATTACTTAAAAAACTTGCAAACAAATCCCTAAATGAGTAAGGAGGCATAGGGTCCAAGCACATCCGATCGAGTGGTCACAAATCAAGAGCCTACATTGCAAAGTCACACACATAGATATCGACTTAATCAATTTCGACGCCATAATCTCATCTAGTTGGAGCCTATTTTACTCGATAACTAAACAATATTCACTTCCAAATGTGTTTATAAACAGGGCAGTATAAATTCGATGGCTCAGACTCAATGATAAAATAAGCATCTTAACCGTGAAACTTCCAGAAGGAGTATATCCCCATATCATAATATCATTCCTGGTATCAGGTCTCGGTGGAATCGAGGTGGTTAAGTTAAAGATCACCTTACCACTAACTAGGTTTTCCAAACGATGATAGTCCCAAGTACCGTTAATGACCCAATCGGCCACTATAGAGTTTCCCTCTTCCTGGGAAAAGGTCTCGAGCACAAATCTTTAATAGCCATCCCAGGAATTAACCAGCGATCAGAAAAAAATTTAACCATATTCCTGTTCTTCACCCGCCATTTAGTACCATTCTCAATTAGGCTCTGTTGGGCACAAATGAAATGCTATAAGCTGGAATCTCCTGCCTGAACATTCAACTGACTTTTCTCATTTCTAATCATATATTTACTCTGTAAGACTTCAGCCCATAAGCTATTAAGACCTTGGATAAGTTTCCAAGCCAACCTATCCCTAAAGTCACGATTCATGGAATGCAACTTCCTAAACCCAAGACCTCCATGGGTTTTAGGAAGAGTGATAATCTCCCAACGCACAGGATGAAAACCTCTTCTATATTCAAAACCCTATATGAAATTACGTTGAATCCTTTCAACTTCATTGCAAATCGATAGAGGCACCTTAGCCACTTGCATAGGAAAGAGAGGGCATGTGCTGAGGAACAATTCGGCAAGAGTGATTCTACCTGCAACAGAGAGACAATTTGCTTTTCAAGCAGATAGTTTGGCTTTAACTCTATCAATAATGTATTGAAACCTCTCAGTAGATCTTCTTTTCCTGGAAAGAGGGAACCCCAGATATCTCCCTATTTCAGTCGAAATTTTCATGCCCAAAATGTCATGAATTTCCCTTCTAATCCTGGTTGGCACTCTTCTAGAGAAAAAAAATGGAGGATTTTTCCTTGCTAACCTTCGCTCCAGAGGCTTGACAAAATTTGTCAAGGCAAGACATCATAATTGAGATTTGCTTCTCCGAGGCTTTTCCAAAAAGAAGAAGATCATCAATAAACATAAGATGGGAAATGGAAGGCCCTCCTCTATAGACATGAATAGGTTTCCACTGACTTGCATCCACCGCATCACTTATAATATGAGAAAGTTTATCCATATATAACACAAATAGAAATGGAGAAATAGGATCTCCTTGACGAAGACCCCTCTTGTGGAAGAAAAAAAATCAGATTTTGACCCATTCCATAGAACATTATAAGAAGTAGAGGAGATGCTTTTCACAATAAGATTAATAGCACCCTCCTCCATCCCTATCTCTTGAAGAATGAGCTTCACAAAATTTCAATTAACCTTGTCATAAACCTTTTCAAGATCGATTTTTAGGGCCATAAATCCTTTGTTCCCTGGCTCTATACATGGTATGCAGAATTTCTTGAACTACAATAATATTATCCTGGATGTGACGACCTGGAACATAAGCGGCCTGAAAGGGAGATATAATACTACTCATAAAATCCTTCATCCTCCTAGCAATAATCTTTGTTATGCACTTATAACGAACAAAACATATCAATATAGGTCTAAACTGTTCCACCATCTCCAGATTATCTCTTTTGGGAATCAAGGTAATAAGAGTCTTATTCACCTCCATTAAACCTGTCTGACCCTCAAAGACAGCCTTCACAAACCTAATTGAATGGAAATAAAGTTTTTTCTCGCATTTAGATTGGATGGCCTATGCCGTGGAATAGTTGGGCTTGGATCCAATGAATTAACATCAGAATCAGATGCGGCTCAATTGCAAATGAAGAGATCACAAATGAAGAGCCAACATTGCTAAGTCACATAATCAATTTCAACCCCATGATCTTATCTAGTTAGAGCCTTTTTTTTATTCGATACCTAAACAATTTTTACCTTTATGAATTAAGATAGGCGTTATGTTGCAATCAATATTAAGTTATGATTATAAATATGCTCAATCCCTCTTATATTATGCAGTTTCTAATATAAAAAATTAAACATTTGCTTAAATTTTAAAAATATTTAATTTTATTATAATTTTAGATATTATGATAAAATAATTTTTAATATAAAGCATGCCAGTTTTGGGAATATAATATTTATGTTCTTAATTAAATGAAAATTATTTTTTGTTTTTTTATAAAAATTTTTTTTTGGTACAAAAATGTTTAGGTGGGTTTGGCACCAGTCCCTCACCAAGGCCAGGGCACGGCCCTAGGGCTCTTTGAGCGTTTACAAGAAACTTACGAGATCGCCTACCAATGATGTTTCCCCGTCGATCAGGGGGTTCGAACACATACCCTTGTAATCAGGGTGGAAAGACCTTAACCAACTGTGTCAAACCTCATTGGCAAATTATTTTTTGTTATTTATTCCCATTAAGATTGGATTGGGCTTAGTTGGGCCTGATCCAATTAATTATAGATGGCCCAATTAACTTGGCTAATCCGACATCAGATCTAGGGTTTGTTCTGTCTCTGACAGCAGTGCATTAACACCGGCGCTCAGCCTCATTCGTTTTCTGCTCTACTTGAATCCTCGCAAACACGGAGTAGGAGCTCTTGATCCCTGCAAAATGGTTCAGCGTCTAACGTATCGTAAGCGACACAGCTACGCCACTAAATCCAATCAGCACAGGGTCGTCAAAACTCCTGGTATGAATTATTTCTGCTGTTGCTATGGCTTTACCTTTTTTTGTACCATGCTTTTTCGCCCAATTCTTCTGCTTATTATTTCAATCTTATCAGTTTCTTTATCGATGCATCTGTGTTTCTTGGTAATTTGTACAAAATGGCCCTTGTGAAGTGGTTCACCAGTCTGAATTGTTGAATTGTATTTTTGACAGTACATGCTGTCCGGTCTTTTGACTCCTGAGATTTTTTTTCAGGTGGCAAATTGGTGTATCAGACTACAAAGAAGAGAGCGAGCGGACCCAAGTGCCCAGTTACTGGGAAGAGGATCCAAGGGGTATGGATGCCTTCTGAATTTCATGAATGTTTTCTGTTTCTGGGGTTAATTTGGCGCATGAATGAAGCTTGATAACAGGCTTTGAACTGATACACTCTTGATGATGTTTGGGGCATACAAAAAATGTTCACTCTTTTCATACAAAATTATCAGAGTCTAATATGGAGATCTTTCTTGGATCCGATTACAGAGGTCTTAGCCTGATAACAATGTGTCCGTTTGGGAACGCGGTAGAGAAGTACTTTTACGTAAGTCGAGGTAAATATATGGAGGAGATTATCTCGTTTTACGAAAAAACACTGTTAAAACGTGTTTTTGGGGAGTAAAAAAGTTTTTTCAAAGCACAATATCTGATGTCCTCATATTCGGGAATGGCAAGTTTTTCCAAGAAAAATATAAGACCTATGCATTATATTCGGATTTTTCTCTTCTGGTGATTCCCTTCCCCCTCCTTGCTGCCTGCTTGCTGGAGTTCTGTTCTTGCTCTCTAAATTTTCTTTCATAGTGTGAGAACTGTTTCCTGGGTTTTATCAAGATTCATTTTGAGGCGAAAGGAAAGGATGTGGTCAGTGCCCCCTGTATGTGGTACACCTGCTTAGCCGAATACTGATGATTGTTGGTTGTAACCAATGACGGAATCAGTATTATGGCTTTTAATGTTTTGGGGCTCGTGACAGATGACACTGCTTGGCCATTTAAGTTATAAGATACTAACGATTGTAGAGTGTTGCATGAGATAAGAGGTATGTTTGGCAATGGCTGAACCGCTTGCTTTCATTGAGCTTCCATCCTCCTCCTGCCTGGTTGGTTTCCCTTTAAATCGTTGTTCCCCTCCCCATTCTTCATCTTAGCCACCTTCTACTTGTCGTTGTTTCTATATATTCAAAAGTATTCCCTTCTCTGTCTAGTTCATCAATGGATGCTCTGAGTTGCCATGTAACTGCATCGAAGATCTTAAACCAAATTTTTGGTTTTTCTCCCTGCCTGCCATTCCTTCTTTCCTTTTGAGCCCAGTTCTGTCTTTTGTCATTATTTTTCTGATCTAAATTGATTCTGCAGATTCCACACTTGAGACCTGCTGAATATAAGAGGACTAGATTGTCTAGGAACCGTAGGACGGTTAACCGGGCTTATGGAGGTGTGTTATCCGGAGGTGCTGTGAGAGAAAGGTATGTTGCAAACAAAATGATTGATCAATACTTTATTAAATTTGACATGAGCAAGGTAGCTGAATAGGGTTATGTTACCTCTGTATAGGATAATCCGGGCTTTCTTGGTGGAAGAGCAAAAGATTGTGAAGAAGGTTTTGAAGATCCAGAAGGCAAAAGAAAAGCAAGCATCAAGGAGTTAAATTGATTGGTTGATTGGGTCATGGTCGAAATCAACTTTTGTTAAATTACGTTGTTGAGAAATTTTGCCTTTGGACGTTTTCAATTATGAATGTTGAACTGAATTTGGATTTATATTGTGTTCGCGTGTTTCATAATTTGAAGCTGTTGGTATTATACATTTCGACTGTGGCATTGCATTTTTAAGTTCTCTTCGAGGGGCTGTTACCTGTACGTTTCGAATGAACAAGCCTAATGTATGTTTCGTGTCAACAAGACTAATTTATGTTTCTATCACCAAAAAAAAAAAAGACTAATTTATGTTTCGTGTGAACAAGCCTAAGTTAAGAACTCAAAAGTTCTCAGTTTCCCGCTCGTTTAATGGGCTTGAAATGATTGTTAGTCCGATCGTTGCTAGGTCAATGATTGCCTAACTTGGTAAAGGAATATCAGTTTCAATTCATTTGAGAGGTTGTGAACCCTCAAGCTTCTTATGGGTGTCAATTATGATTGCCAGTGATTAAACAAAAATGAAGATTAGCAACAGAAATGAGGAACAAGAAACGAAAAACGTGGTGTTATTGCATCTATTGAGTATTTGAGTTTGGATGGACATGTCATCTCTTGTTACACCGCGCAAAGCGTAAAGTTGAGACATGAAGGGATAAGAGTCAATCAATAATAACCAAGAGGGATGTGTTATTGTTGATAAGCAAGTACAAGTGACAGTTTATACTAGGATTTTACAGTAGTATCATAAAATATCAGGACTACGTTGAGGGTCAATTCATTGACAAATGGGGAAATATGGGAGAGATGTGTGAGTGTTTCTGAAAGAGACAAAGATTCATAGGTGTCGTGGCTTCCCCAAGCCAATTCCAATGTTGGAGGCGGTGTTCCTACTCATTTCAGATTCTTCCAAGGAAGCGGCTTGGCGTGGCTGGTCCAATCATTTTAATATTTGCACAAAAAAGGTTAAAACTGGTTGTGTCAAGAATGGGATTCGAACCCATGCCCTTTCGGACCAGTACCTGAAACTGGCGCCTTAGACCAACTCGGCCATCTTGACTATGATGCAGAGATGTGGCACTGAGTTAATGAATCCTACTTAGTAGAATGAACATGAAAGGTTCCGTAATATTTGCGTGGAAGAAGTATCTTACGTACAAGTCCTCTCATGCGTGTTTTGAATCCATTAGAGCAGATATTTAGTTTTAAGATACAATCATCCTTCATTTTCTTGCAAGCATCCATCTTTCTCCATATATGTATTTGTGTTGCTTCTGTTTCTTATTCATCAGAATCCAGCTTCTTGTATATCCCCAACAAGAGAAGCTTCAGACTTCCCTCATCGCCCTCCCTTTCTTTCTACCTCTTCTTCCGCTCAATTTACGTCTTGCTCAAGACCAGTTGGGACCTCCCCTCGTCGTGCACGCAACAATATAATTACTAGAGATAATGACCCTTTGACATCGTCAATTTTATTTTAATCTATACTACAGAACCCAAATCCATTCGGTATTTGCTACTGTCTACTGTTATATATATATATATCCCTTGATTAAATAAATTATATATGCGATATATATGATATGTAGAATTTCGTTCCCCCAGTTGTTCTAGTATACTTCTAATCTCCACGTGTTCACGTCTTGTAGCGGCTATTACTTCGGAAGCTTTCAATAGCTTAATAAAGCCCTATAGTTGTGCATATATTCCTGCTTGCTGTCTTCTTTTGTAATTAGCATAAACTCTTTCACCCACCTGTTCCTGAGTTAGAAATATTCTGATTATTATTTTTCCTCATTATTTCCTCAGAACCTTCTCCTTTATTTCTTGTTTTCTCCCATCTCTTTAAGCAGTGTTCCATCTTCTCCCATGAACATTTTCTGTACATTTTAAATCTAGCTAGACGACCGATAACACATGATAATATATATGATTTGTGCAGACCAAGATGTTCATGGCACGGATTGAAAAATACGGAAAGCCATAAGAGAAGAGAAATGTTAAAAGAAAAGAAAACGGCCTTGAAAAGAATTCAGTTATTATATGTATGTATACATATTGGAGATATCAAATATATACAAGTTATAACACAAGAAGCATCTGATATGAGCCACGTAACAATAAAATCTGAAAAAAGCAAGCGACCCTAGTTTGTAAAATCTGTGTTTATTATAACAACAATCCTGTACTGTACCTTTACTACTAAAATCAGAACCAGTTGGCAGTGATAAATATACCTACTCAGGAAACAACAAGTACCAGAAACTATGCTCGCCATTGCTTTGACCACCCTGGAATATAATGGACATGGTTGATTATATTCAAGTGCAACATCTAGTATTATTATTAGTAGACATGTCGCTTGGACAAAGTGGTGATTCCCATGTGAGAGAAGGCTTCCAAGTATTATCGTTTGAAACTACTGGAGGCAAGCTGAAGGGAAACTCAGTGGCTTCTGCTGCTGTAGTTGTAGTCATGTTGAATCCTTGTTCGTCTTGATGAGGAGGAGGATGAGGTGTACTGCTACTCACCACTGAGACGCCGCTAAACATATTGTCGGGCCCTTCGAATCCTATATAGATACAAGGGCCGGATGATTCGAACGTCAAGAACATGAAGGTGTCTGCTACGTCACCGATCGAAAGAGGGATCTGTTCATGAGAGGCCTTACTGAAGGCGATATCTGAGCACGAGAAATTAGCACTAGACACCTGCTGATCGTATAATTCTTGCCTGTTCCCTGACGATGATCCTATTTCTGTGGTGCAAGGCAAGTTCTCTGAACTGATCAAGCGATTCAAATTAGTTTTCTTGAATATCCTACAAATGGCCCATGAGTCCTGTGGAGAGAGGGTTTTGTCAAAGGGCTTCTTGGGCGGAGGAGAGGGTGAAACTGGCGGCGGAGGAGAAGGGAGGCGAAACTCATGCATCATCCAATCAGTCTTCATGCCTTTGGCCGCTCTGCCTCTGTAGAACACAAGAGATTTCTTCAAGCCGATGCACTTTCCTTCAGAGGATGAGTAGATAGGCCTATCTGTTCCTGTGGCTTTCCAAAACCCAGCTCTCGTCACTCTATTTGGTCGTGGACTGTTCCTGAACTTCATCCCTTGGACAGTAGAAATACCACTCTTTCTCCCCAGTGCTTGCCAGCTCTTCAGCAAACCACAAAAAGGGACGAAATGGCTGTGTTAAGCTTAAAC
>JANTPZ010001664.1:0-10751 GCA_025593235.1 Vachellia pachyceras | reverse complement strand
TGTATCACCAATATGTGTGGATTTTGAAAAGTGAAATGCTTACAGAGTATGGTATGGGTGGGCAACCTTCAACACTGGGGGATATCTACAGCTACGGGATACTATTACTGGAGATTTTCACAGGCAAAAGACCCACTAATGACGAGTTTGAAGGCGGCATGGGAATTCACCAATACGCTGAAATGGCTTTGCCCAATCATGCCATGGAGATAGTTGATCCTTGTCTGCTATCTGAAGAAGAAGAGGAAGAAGATGAAGGTAAAGCGATGTATATGAGGAAGGGAAACCGAAGACGGAGAGTAATAGAGGAAAGCTTGGGTTCGTTGATGCAAGCGGGAGTGTCTTGCTCTGCAAATGGGCCATCGGAGAGGCTGCAGCCTATGACTGTGATCGTTAACAAACTCCAAGCTATTAAAAAACTGTACATCTCCGAATCAAAAACAAACAATTACTTGCGTGGCAGATGCTTCACAGAAGGCTTGCAACGAAAGAGATCACGAAAAGATGGGATGGTGATAGAGGTCAATGCCATATCTGCAAACTGCAAACAGAAGATGTTCTTCATGCGATAAGAGATTGTCCTCATGCTACGAAAATTTGGAGAGATATAGTGGATGTTCATAATAGAGAACCTTTCTTCGGAGACAATTGGCAAGTTTGGATAAAAAGTAATTTAGAAAGGGGAAGGAGCAGGCGGAATAGAGAGAACTGGCCAGATATCTTCATGGTTACGTGTTGGCAAATCTGGAAGTTGAGGAATAAGATTGTTCATGGAGTAGAGGGGGATCTACCGAGGAATATTCCTCAGTTTGTTAGGCAGACTGTCGAAGGCTGTATCGTGAGGAAAGAGGGGAGTCTATTTAGAGAATCTAGGGAGGATAGGGGGCAAATTTGTTGGAGTCTTCCTCCAAGAGCCTGGTGTAAACTGAATACGGATGGGTGGAGTGCTGGTAACAGGAATGGAGGTTGCGGAGGGGTTATTAGGGGAGACTGTGGAGAGTGGATCAGGGGTTTCTCAGTTCAATTATATGGGATGGACCCAGTGGAAACTGAATTTGCCGGCTTGTTGGAGGGATTGGAGTTATGTTGGAGTTTAGGGTTCAAGCAGGTTATTGTAGAATGTGACGCGAAAGCTATTGTTCAAGCGCATCTAAAGGAGAAGCAACTAATAGGATACACCAACCTTCAGCAGGAGTTGCAGAGCTTGATTTCTAGAGATTGGATGGTGAAGGTCCAGCATACCCTCAGGGAAGGCAACAGGTGTGCTGATCAGATTGCTGCCTTGAGTCGTGATCAGAGGAAGCGAAGAGTGATATGGGAACATCCTCCGGCGGAAATCTGTCATATTCTCGAAGAGGATAGAATTGGGCGTTCTGTTTCTAGGAATTGGAGTCTGTAATTTGGGTTGATCCCTGTTTTTTTTTCACCAAAAAAAAAAACAAACAATTACTAATATTCAGTATTCCCTCTTTGCCATAGTTTTTTTTTATGTAAGTGTAATTTCATTAAATGCATAGAACCACATTATGCTTATGCTTCATTAAATGCATATTATGACTAATAAATCTTACATTACAATTATGAATATTATGACTTGTTGCTTATGCTTCATTAAATGCATAGAACCACATATGTATATTATAGTGATTGCAGAGAAGTTTGGAGGCTTATAATTAATCACTCTAGTTTGTTTACAAGAGGATGAAAGATGAATAGTTGCATGCCAATTGTTGTAAAGTTTAACAAGATATTAATTATTAATGATTAATTTTATTCACAGAAAGTTGGCAAAAAAATTTATTTACAAAAAATAAATTTGGGGAAGAGTTAAGTGTAATGTTTTAGAAATGTACTCCTCATGGCCTTATTTACAAAGGAAAGATAATACATTTTTTAATTCTATTTATAAATCATTTCATTAAAGTTTTTATATGAGCATAAAATTTTAACATTCATTCATTATTATGTAAATTGTTATTTTCTTGAAAAGTTTATAATTCAATTGAGATAAAATTGAAAATTTTTAAATTTTAAAACAAAGTTAATGAAGTCTAAAGTTTCTATTAATTCTGATGAAACATGTTAGAATATAAATAGGATTAGGTGAATATAATTCAATTAAACGGTAAATTAAATTTCTATATCATACTCCAAGTTTTTTGGGAAGAAAAAACAGAGCAAACTAATATCAGCAACATAGATAAATCTGCTGCAATTGTTTCTAATATCAGCAAAGATATTCAGAATCATCTACAAAATATTTTTTTCCAAAAAAATTAACTATGCATGAGAATTGATTATATGCATATCATTCTGAAGTTGAATGGAACTTTTTTGAGTCTGGGTGAATTTAGTGTAATTGTACTTGCAGCAGCATGTAATTAATGAATTTATATTTATATGATATTTATATTATCCATACATTTCATTTTCATTTTTACATTTCATTTCCAGTACCTATCTATCTTTTTTTTAAATTGAATTGTGTGATGTAGATGTATTTTTCAATTTGAATAAGACATCACCCTAACAATTAATTATATGTATGAAGACGTGTGAGAAAACAGCTATGCACATGTATAAATGATGAGATTGCAGAATTAATGAAACCGAATAGATTGGTGAATGAAGATAAGTATGTTCATTAATTTATTGTATTTTTATTAAAAAATTAATAATAAATATTTGAATATTTTTATTAAGTTTAAACTGTGAATAAATCATTAAGAAAATACTTTAACGTGAACTTGTTCAAAGTTTTATATTCTTATAATCTAATGAATAGTTAATATAAATTAGAATTTTTTTAATGGTAATATTGTTTAATGAAACCGAATAAGATTCGTGATGAACACAAGGTATATTATATATATATTAATGAACATATTTATATATATTAATAACATGTGTTTCTCTTCACAGAGAAGTTAATTTAAGTTGGTAAAAATATTTAATTTGTTTTTCTTGTAAAGGTTGATTTGTGACGAAGGAAGTTATTTTTCAATTCATTCTTATTTAGTTAAAAATGGCTATTAGAGTAAAGTTGGTAAAGTTGATTGAACCCGTCGGTTTGTATATTGATCAAGATTTCTCCAAAATAACCCGTCACTTTTTTTTTTAAATTATTTATATTTTTCTTGCCCATATATTTTTTTCAACTTAGACTTAAAATATTTTTATTTTTTCAATACCTAAATGAAATATTATTTTTCATTAATTTAACTTATAAAAATACATCATAATTTGAATATAAAATATCTAATTCAAATTTTAGGTAATACAAATTAAAGATATATAATATATTTTATAAGATTGAATTTGAATTAAATATAAACCAATCAAATAATAAAAAACATTTAATATTAATTAAGTTTACACCATAATCAAAAGTTATCTACATATTTTTTATAAATCAATTTTAATTTTTAAAAAATTAAAAAAAAAAGGTTGGCGGGCTAACCAACCGGAAACATAGGTTTGCTAGGAGACTTTTGATCTAATTATAGAATCCGTTTGGGAACGTGGTGAAAAAGTATTTTTACATAAGTTGAGATAAATATGTAAAAACGATTACCTTGTTTTATATAAAAACACTATTTAACATATATTTGAACCTTTTCATATACTCTTACTAAAGGGGCCATAATTTCGGCAAGTGAAACGTACGTGTGCTGGGCTTGATAAATCATAAATGTGAATAATATTGCAAATAGTACTTGTTTAAAAATAATTAACTCTCATCCAAAATATTTAACAGTATTTTTCCGTAAAACAAGATAATCTCTTTTACATGGTTGCTTCTATTTGCGTAAAAATACTGCTGAGTTACCGAAGGAGCCCATAAGCGAGGAAGGTTTTGATTCCATATTAATATATTAAAAAAGTCTATGCTAGGAGAATTTTCGTTCCTACGAAGGTATATCCAACAATAGAAACTATTTTTATGTAAATTTAAAGTTTAAAATAGTTTGTGTTGTACCAAATATTTTAAAATATATTTTAAAGTGTATCTACCACTTTAAAATATTTTGTAATGCATCCCACATTACAAAATATTTTGAAATATGTTTAGTGCTCTAAATTATCAAAGAAAAAAATTGCAGAACGAATGCTTAAAATATTGAATTATTTTAAAAAATAGTTTAAAATATTGTATAAAAACACCTCGATCAACTCAAACCATTGGCATTGAAGGCGAGCAGATAATAATAAAAAGGGCAATAATTCAATAACTGGCAATTATTAAATCACGCGCCCACTTGTTCATCCCCTTGAAAGGATTAATTATTGACCCAAAATAATTTTATAACTTATAATTTTTCCCTATCTTTATTAATTGCACATAACAACGGGGCTTCTATCAGCGGTGAATGCACTTCATCAAATAAGCTATTTTAAAAAAAATAGCACATATTTATTATAAATAATTAATTTAATTAATGTTTTAAAATATATGCAAATTTATTATATTATTTTTTATTAAGTAGCGGAATGGAGTAGTATTTAAGTTATGCTGATATGAGCTTTGTCTTAGTACGCTCCAGTCTCCATATATAATTTTGAAAGAGTGTAGTTAAGTGCAATCATTAATATATAATTTATCCATATATAAATGGGCTAAAATTATTGTTCAATCCATGTTAACCTAATCATAAATTGTGCTGTTGGCAAAAAAAAAATCATAAATTGTGCTATATTTATTTTTTAAAAAATTTATATCCCCCTCCCCCCAAGCAATAAATTAAATAACACCCAAGCATTGCATAAAAGAATTTGATACCAATAAGTTTAACGAAAGCTCAAGTCAATCAAAACCTTGCCTTTCCCTTCCTCTATATATATATATATATATATGAATACACAAATACACATACGTCTCTCTCTCTTTCTGTATACATATAAATTGATGGCTGCTTCTCTCTAATATGCTTGAAAGCAAGGGCGGACCAACATTCACTTCATCGGATGCAGCCGCACCTCGTGATTTCCAGAAAATTAGGTATATATTAGTATTATGTGATTTATTTTACATCCACTCATTTGCTAATTTTGAACCCACTAATTTTTTTGCTCAAATCATTCTCAAAAGATATTAAAATAAGTTCCACTTATCTTCTCAAAAAATATTTTACATTTCCTGATGTTCCTCAGTCAGCCACTGCTTGAAAGTAAAGCCTGGCTGTAACCTTGAGCAACTCTGTAACATCAACATAGATAAAGAAAAGTGGAAAACACCAAAGGATTTGGATTCTAGTGGAACGATGGTATGGAAACATGAAAGGTTGTGAGTTCAATCCTGTTTAGATTTGAGAATGCTATCTGTTTAAAAAAACGGTAGATAAATATTTTTACGTAAATCAAAATAAATATATGAGATGGGTTTTATGTTGACTTATGTGCACTATGAAAAAAGTGTATCCAAACAGGCACAATGTTTGTTCTTTTGATTTAAAAAACAAAAAGAAGTGCAAAAAAATTTAGGGACAATTACCATCACATACCCAAAAAAGGAATTTAAGTCCAATGACAAGTTCTACTATATTAAATGATAATAAATTTATGTTATTCACTTATCATTGGAATATTTCGATAATTAAATGTGATTCTTTAATTTCAATCTCATAATAATCCCACTTTATTTTTATTTACCCTATTGATCGAGTAAAGTCGACTATTTTTTTCATTTCTGACATCAAAATATTACATACATTTTGTTTCTCCCCTTCTCATTCAAGGTGGGGGAAAATCAAATTTAGTCTTACAAAATCCGTACATTATGATTTATTGTTATACGTGGTGGTCCTGGCGGAGCAATAATATCATATATTTATAAAAAAAGAAATTAGCATTTTATTCAGTATAATTTTGATTTAGTTGTAATTTAACTCCTATATTTTGACTCATTAAAAAAAATAGTCCTATATTTTGACTCTATACTAAGTTAATCTCTGAATTTTAATTTAGTGCAACTTGCTTCATATAGTTTTTTTTAATTATAGTTTAATCATAAAGTTTATTAAAGCATATGGTTATTGTTTTAAATTGTTAAATAATAAAAGTTGAATTGTATCAAATTAAAATTTAGAAAATGAGTTATAATTAAATAAAAAATGTAGGAAATGAGTTATAATTAAATTAGAAGATGAATCTTGGCAAAAAAAAATTAGAAGATGAAAATCAAAGATAAATTTTCTGACCATAATTATTTTGCGTGTCATAAAAATTTATGAATGATGCTGGTTGTTGCCTGATGAGTTAAAGTTGGTCTGTGGGACTGTGCATGGATTGAAGAGCCTCCAGTCTGCATTATTCGTACGTCACATATCCGTATCACCTTCACTTTTGGGGTATGAAAAGAAGCCAAAGAATATCCCAAAAACAAACAACATCTTAAAATTAGCTCTATTATTAATTAATTAATTGGTTACACGGAATCCATTTGATAAAGTGGTGGAAAGTAAGCTTATTCATATAAGTCGAGGTAAATATGTGAAGGAAATTGTCTCATTTTGCAAAAAAACACTGTTGAACGTGTTTATGAGTATAAACATTTTGTTGTCAAATAAGGCCAATATAAGGTACGTTTAGAAAAACGGTAAAAAATTATTTTTACGCAAGCTAATGTAAATATGTGGAAGACATTGTTTTGTTTCACAGAAAAAATTGTTGAACGTACTTTTAAGTGAAAGTTAAGTGTTTCCAAACAAACACAATTGAAAAAGTTTATTTACTTTCTATAAGTACGTTCAACAGTGTTTTTCTGTAAAACGAGATAATCACATCCACATATTTATCTCGACTTGCATAAAAATATTTCTCTACCGCATTCCTAAATGGACACAGTATATATAATCATATCGAATGCATGTTTAATTTAGGGAAATTTATTGTAAGGTCCCGCGCTAACGAATTATTTATTGTAAGGTCTCAAGGTATTATCAATGACAAGTTGAGGAGCACCATTGACAAGTAAAGCAGCTGTCATTCACAACCTTAAAATTTTACAATAAATAATTTTTTAACGCGGACCGAATATTCCTTTAATTTACGTGGTTGACAGTTGATGGGGAGGGAGCAGTATAATTTTAACATAAAAAAATGAAATTAATCTGAGCTTCTTTCTTTTTGGAACCAAAGATATTGAGCCTCTATTTTCAGGTGCTATCGATGGACACACGAGTATATATTTCTATTTGGGAAGTTTGATGCAGATCAAGTAAATCTTCATAAAACCCAAGAAAAATAATCTTGGAAAATAATATAACATACATTATTGTGGGTTGAATAATTGATTCAGTTAAAAAAAATCCAACTTTACCAACCTTTTCAGTATTATTTAAGAAATTTAATTACGCTTTTTAACCACAAACATAAGACTTCATTTATAATATTCACAGGAGTAATTTAAAAAAGGATTAAGCCATAAAATATTTAAGGATGCAATTTTACCCCTCAAATAATAAAAATAGAGTAATTATCCCCCGGCTAACAGAGTTAGCCTGTTTAACTTCCGTCATCTCTCGAAACTGTTCAGCTTCATTAGTTGTCTGGAGGCTATCAACCGAATAAAAGTTGCAGGAATAGAGTGATTGAGCTCACCTGAGAATCCTTTCAGGCACCGATGAACCTTGCGTGCGCAACCTTCACTATGCATGAAAACTTTAAGCACAATCTTCGGCGGCGGAGGCGGCGGTGGAGTCTTATCTTTGGATTCCTCTTCCCTTTTGACTTCACCCTAGTTTTTGGGCTTTTTGGCCTCCTCCTTCACCTCCGGATTTTTCTCCTCCGTCTTCTGTTCCTCTTCGTTCTTCTTCTCCAGCACACAGAAAAAAAACTGTAAAGCAAAAACCAAATTATAATACCTCAAGAGAGGAATAAAACCAGAAAGAAAGAAGGGAGCGAAGACAAGAGAAGGATTTATTCACCCCCCCAATGAGTGTACTTGAGGTTAGAGAGTGAGAGATACAGAGACAGAGAGCTAGGTACGGCTACTGCTATATATATATGTGCGTAAAAGTTTAGGCCTTTAGGGCAGCAAGGGTGGAGGCTGTGGACTGTGAGAGAGAGCTTAGGTGATGCCGGTCTGATGAAGACGATGAATAGATGTGAAAGATAACAGAAGCTAAACGTTTCCGTCAGTTAGATGATAATTTACCCGTTTGAAAACGCGATAGAGAAATACTTTTACACAAGATAGGATAAATATATGAAAATATATTATCTCGTTTCATGAAAAAACACACAATTGCTTCATTTTTTATATTGTGAAATGTAAACTTGCACCTTTAAATATTAAATATTTTAAAATATTAAATGTAACTTTAAAAACAATTTAAATAATTTGAAATGTTAATTGCGTTTTAACCCTTTAAGAAATAAGATTTGATATAATGATATGATAATTATATTGATATCATGGCGCATCATTTATTGTCGTTGTATGCCTCCATTACATTATCCATTCCGACCAAGCATGTAAAGAGATGGCATTGTCAGTCCCACGTGGTTCGTTTAAATTTTCTTAATTCAGCTTAAGTATTTAATAAAAAGAAACTCTCCATCTGCTAATTTGACATGCACCTCAAATATTCAAATCATTATAATATAAATATATGACGAACTTTAAACATGCATGCAAGGCTTGAGGATTAGTGATACATCAAATAGGAACCAAAAGAGATCGATGATGGTATTGTACTTGTTTGGAAAAGCTTATTTACTCTCTTAAAGTACGTTCAACAGTGTTTTTTCGCAAAACGAGATAATCCCCTCTACATATTTACCTCGATTTGGGTAAAAGTACTTTTCTACGCATTCTTAAACGGACTCATTAAAACGGAAAAATAAACCATACAGTACATTATATTCGGCACCTTTTAAAAAAACGAGTCGTCTCTATATTGGTTACCTCTTCTAATAATTTTCTAAGAGTATACATTAAATTAAGGACATTTTTTAGAATGACTCCTCCTCTTTTAAACAAGAGAAAATTTGAAAATTTTTTTTATTTAAAACAAATTAAAGCTAATGACTTAACTAAATGTCTAAATGTCCTTGGTTTGGATGAAATGGTTATAAAGATTACTTATATATAAAATGATTAAGATACAAATTTGTTCTGAAAATTTCCTCTCATGGATAATGTTGTCTTAGAAGTTTTCTTAGAAGCGGTATTACTCCGGAAGTTTTAAAATAGATTAAGATTACATTGCTCCATTTTGTTAAAAAATTAATATAATTGACTGTTAAAAAATTGATGTTAACCATTAACATTTCTAATAGCAACGAGTAACATCACTTTATTTTAAAACTTCTAAAGTAATATTGTCCATGACGAAATACCTATAAAGTTAACCTGTACCTTAGCCATATATAAAGCATTAAATGGCTAAAGGATGAAAGGAATATATATATAGTTGCAACGATGATGATGAGATTGATATCATGTGTCCATTTTTTTTCTTGTAATCAACCTTATGGTAAAATTAAAACTAGTGCATATATGAGATATAAATTGGAGGGAGGGGTTAAACGAAAATGGAAGTAGGGACATTAAATTGAATAGGGTTGGGGTGGGGAAGGAGGGAACTAAAAAGAAGGCTAATTGAATGAGATGTCCACCTCTACACCTAACCCCCGACCCCTCCTCCTTCAAAACCACACCTACTCATTCCTTACCCTCCACTCTCTATAATCCTAATTCTAACTGTGATGAGGATGATGTCTTAAGGTTAAGAGTTCAACCCTTTATAAATATGACATGTAATTAAGCATGTATATATGATCTAGTTCATTTCTTTAGTGAAGGATCGCAAAAAAAAGGTCTAGTATTTCTAATCTCTCTATCTAATTACTTCCACTAGTCTAAAATAAAAATGTATATGTTTTGGTATATCGGAAAAGGCTATCAAACGAAATGGAAATGGAGATTAATATAGAAATAAAAATGGAAATGGGTTTTAAAAATATATTTGTTATGCTCTTGGAATCATTTATTTAGTTATTATAAATCCTAATCCCTCCCTTCATTCTAATTTAATCATTTACTTTTTCCTCCAATTCTAAAAACTAAAACTAATTCAGGAATATTTAAAAAATTAATTTAGCTATTTATAAAACAAAATATGTTAATATATCATTTCTCTTAATACCCCTTTTCGTTATTAACATTGAAAGGTTCTCTTAATGTAATTGTAATTAACAGAAATGTTTTTTTAAAAAATAATGAATATAGATTGTAAATGAGATTGAATCTTATATTTAAAACAAAAACAATTTTCTTTAACTACATGACTAGCTCATTTATTTAAGATCCTTTATTAAAGGTCGAACTAAGTGTGTGTATATATATATATATTTCTTCCATTAATTACTTGTGGTCTTTCTAGCTCATATATTTTCAATGCTGCTACCCCCCAACTCAACTTAATTAGTTGAACTTAATTGATCTTCAATTCATTCATAATTAAAAAGCCTTTACTCTGATCATTTTCATTTTACGACTTTTACTTGTTGTAAACTGTAGTTGTCAACTTTAATTACATCAAAGAAATCGTGTAGTACTTAATTTTAATTAGCTAGGAAGACTAGCCAGATCTACGCACCAGCAAACTGCTCTTTTTGGCATGAAATCCATTGAAGCCATTTTTAAAACTAAATATACTTAATTCCGAATAGAAAAGTTTAATATGCAGCTAAATCGTGAGTGAAATATTTAGAGATATATGAGATAAAAGTTAAAACAATCACTC
>JANTPZ010001663.1:0-13078 GCA_025593235.1 Vachellia pachyceras | reverse complement strand
GATAGAGTCCTAAATAAGCAGCTGGAAGTGCATTACATACCATCAGCCAAACAAATTGCTGATTTGTTCACAAAGGCTCTAACTCATCACAAATTTCTCGATTTCAGGCACAAACTAGGCCTTACTGTTTCTCCAGGTCCTAGTTTGAGGGGGAATGTTAAGGATTGTAAGCAGAAGCCCAAATCTGTTACTCAGCCCAGTCTAAGACAGATTGAGGGCTGATCTGATTTAAGCCCATTTATTCATGCTGTTAGCATTATTGTTCTAGAACATACACGTGTATGAATTCTGTGTATTATAGGGTATCTATTTTCTGCTATATATGTGTACAGTACAATGACAAACGATATACAGAAAACTTTTCGTGTATACCATTAGTCTGCATTTCCTTTCTCTCAAGATCATTTTTGTCTCGAGAACACAAAATAGGGTGGCCGAAGCGTTGGCAAAGGAAGGATTGACGAGGTCCACTTACTATGACAGCTGCCCTCAGCATTTAAGATCCTTAGTGTCTTCTGAGTCTGTGGGATTTATCCCCCAACCTAGTTTTACTTCACAGTAACTTAGCCTTTTGGCTCTTCTGTAGCAAAAAAAACTGCTAGAATCTCCGGGGCCTTGTAAGTTTCACCCGTGAACAATCTCTTGCTTCGAGCATCCCACAACTTCCAGGTAAGGATACCAAAAGTGACAGACCATAGGGCATAAATTCTGCGAGGATCAATGTTTTCTAACCACCAATCACTAAATCCTTGTACCTCAACAGGTGGCAGTAGGTTCAACCAGCATGCTAGTGCCAGAGGGCATCTACGAAATAAGTAGTCAATATCTTCGGCAGCTAATCTCAAGCCAAAGACAAGTGCCAAACATATGAAGAAGCACGAAAGAGAGTAAGAGGATATATAGTTGAAGAGGATGTATTGATCGGAGATTTATTTTGTTTATGAATAAAATTGATTAGGGAATGATAATAATGGAATAAGGAATGATAATAATAGATATTGATTTTAAAAACTCATTCAAATGAACTATGTGACTCATTCAATTGAAGTCCCCATCTTTTAGATATTCAAATAAACAATCTGTTGTTCCGAGCCTCCCACAACTTCCAGGTGAGGATACCAAAAGTGAGAAACCATCGGGCAGATAGTCTGTGAGGATCAATGTTTTCTAACCACCAATCACTAAGGGGGGTGGCCAGAAATCCTTGTACCTCAACAGGTGGCAATAGAGAATGACAAAAAATGGAGTATGGAATGACAATAAAGGAGATTGGTTTTGAAAGCTTCTTTCCATTAACTATGTAACTCATTTGATTGAAGTCCTCATCTTCTAAAAATTCGAATGAGCATTTGAGATGGATATTGAAATTTTTGAAAGCTCATTCAAATAAACTTTGTTGATAACGTTTTATAACTAACTTCCCATAATCATATTTATAAGTAATTTCCAACAAGTTTTATTGAAATTAAGAAAAACCTTCACGCCATTAAATTTTCTTTAAAATTCTATCTTTACGCCTACTTAATGCATACTTAACACAATAATAAAGAAAAAAATTGTATATTCATTTAAAAAATTTAATAACTGTATATACAAATTAAATACACTACAAAAATAGTGCTCTGTAGGGTGACAAAAATCCGCTAAAAAATTCACCCTTTGTAACACCGTCACTAGTTTTGTACTGGGTGGACTGCACCATTTGGTGCGAGCATCGGTGGCAGTTCTTTTGTAATAGTGACAGGAAAAAAATAGACAATATTTTTTTTCAAATTTTCATCCTTGAAAGGTTTAAATTTCGGTGCGATAATTGTAATGGATATTTAACTGCTACAAGCAGATCTTAGGATTCACCCCTTAAACCAACATTAGTGGTTGTGTTCTGTTGCCACTAATAATAATATTCTAGCAACCACTTGTATGACAGTTTTGAGAAATAAGTGCACAGTCGTTAGCCACAAAAATATTTTTGTACCAATTTTTATAACCACTAGCTACCAAATCAATTGTTACCAGTTAAAACCTTTACAAATCACCCAAAATAACCATTACATATCCGTTGGATAATAATTCTTTGTGGGATGTGTTTAGAGTGGTCATTTATTTAATTTTCGAGAGAGATGTTGACCCCACAAGACAAATTAAGAACAAAAAAGATATTTGAGAGGAAAAAGATGATTAAACGGACGTAAGGATAAGATCAAGCAGGCATGACAGCAAGACACACCCAGATACGCATATCAAAACTTTCATGTTGGATGGTTCAATTATTTACTAATGATTTGGCAAAAATGGATAAGAAAAATGTAAATAATTATCTCTCTAGTCTTGAACATAGCACTATAATTTTAAATATAAGCTATTTATAACTAATTTATATATACCAATAAAAATAATTAAGTGTTAGATTTGTCATCAAAATTTAATGATTTTTAATATTATATTTATAAACTACAGTAGTTCTAACATCATATTAATGTGAACGATCTCTCACATCTTATATATGGTTACATATGAACAAATATTTAATTCTATTTAAAAAAATTAAATAACTTATAAAAAGAGTGAACAATACTAGAAAAAAGCCCTTCAACAAGGATCCATCATTATCATCCTCACCAGTATGCCATCATTATTATAATCACCTTATTATATAAAGTTGAGTAACTTTGTTGAAGATTATATAGCGAAAAAGGAAATTGAGAAAGACTTAATTGAGAGCACCGACATCCGTGATTTTCTTGCGGAGATGTTTCTAATAAGATGACAAAAAATTGATGATTTTTGTTAAAAACATAACAGTAACATGTATAACAAGATGGGCTTACCTTTAAATATATTGACTAATAATCAATTATATTATTCACATTATCCATTTACCTTCTGAATAATGTGTTCTGTTGATAAGATTTTCTGTGTAGAATAATGTTAGACTCAGCTCAAATCTGGTTAAATTATTTGAAGAATAAAAATTCAATATACAATAGTGCCTCAAACATAATTGTTTCTATTAGAATGATATATGCTATTAGTAAAAAAAAGGACGTGATAATGTGTCAAATATTGTATGACATAAAAACCAAGAAAATCTAAAGCTTCGTATTCATATCCTGGTGGCTACATGACAAAGTGGAAAAGATAAAGAGAGTGAGTGAAAAGGATGAGCATGAAGAGAGGTGGGGCATTATATTGTTTGTATCTCTTCATGCTCATCCTTTTCACAATTATTATAATGCATCTCTTATGTAACAACCAAATTTCGTACCACATATCCACTAATAGTGCATTTTACTGACATTCACCAAACTCTGAACAAAACACAAGGAAGATGATTCTGCAACCAAACTTGACCCAAGAAATCTTCGAAAAAGGCTCAAGGAAGATCCTTTGAAGTTATTTATCACCCTGGGCAGGACACTTTCAATTTAGCTAGTAATTAAACTAATATAATTCAAAGATGCTATGCTCAATTACAAGTAATTAAGGTTTCTTGTAGCCTCCTTCAAGGACCAATCTAACAACTCGACAAAAGTTGAAGATTGTGAATACGAGGACAGCAGTTGCGACCAGAGTTGAACTTCCTCTCCAAGCATATCTGAAGTAAACTAACCTCAACGCAGCCATAGTACGGTTTCATTGCCTCTGATAATGTTTATTCAGACCATTTGTAAGGTTTATATAACATGTCTTGTCTGCTACAACAAGTTTGCAGAGACCATTCACCAATGTTGTGACTTCCTTGTCGCTTTCAAGTTCATGAACGATCACTTCCTTCTCAACCAGCAACTCGACATCGTCTTTGGTGTGAATGCGAGAGTCAATGGATGAGAGTAGTTGTAGATATAACGTTGATTCGGGTAATGACACAGCTCAAAGGCGATGAGATTCGTCAGGACACATTCTGTTGTGTAGTCTACTTTTTACTCTGGGATTTGCAAACAAGCTTTGAAGTACAAGGAATGTGGGATACAACCAAAGCACAGGAACCAGCTCAAGATTGGAAGTCTCTGGAACGTTATGTCAAGTAAGGGTTTATTGACAACTTTCTCAAAGCTCACTCCTGCTTCACGAAACTTTGTTGATTGGAAGTCTCTGGAACTTTATGTCAAGTAAGGGTTTATTGTGTTAAATTTCATCATTATTAAACTTAATTATAAGTAGCCCTTTTAAGAATTTTTTTATGAGATCAAACTTAAAACTTGATATTTGATGCTAAAAAATGTTAAAACTTGATATTTGAATTGCAAAAATTTATTCCAAGGATCAAAGCCTGTTGATAATTTCATGATCTCTTTGGGAGCACATGGTTGTGCTTCTCTAGGGATTTCGACCCCTAAGTGATTTGGACACATCTTTTGAGATAAAAAAGCAAAAATATAAAAATAAGAATAATGAAAAACAATGTCATTATTTATCAGCACCTGATTAGCAAAGGCGCAAAGCACACTGATGTTATCACTTTATCTGCATCCCATATGCCGAACTTATCATCTTTGAACTTGTTTCACACTAATTTGTAAATGGATTATATTATATTAATAATTGATTATATATAATCAGAAAAAAACTTTAATTAAGTTGTTTATATTTATTAGGTCATGTTCTTAAATCAAATTTTATCATGTGAATTTTATTTAAAATAAAAATTCACATTCATAAAGTTTGAAAATTTTGTAATAAAAACAACGCACGGCAAAGGTGATGGAAGACTTCGGCAAAAAAATATGCTTGGACAACGTGACTCAATGGATTTAAATAAATGTACCCTTTTTAATCTCAAATTAAATTAGTTCTAACTAATTGACATGTATCAATAAATATAAAATAGTTTATCAGAACATTAAATTTTTCATAAAATTCAAACGATTTTGGATGCTACTCTTATTAACTACATTACACTTCACCATTATATGAATTTTTATTCTTTCTCACTACTCTTTTTAAATATAAACATATCTAAAAATAATACAACGAATGCATTATTATGCATATATATACAAGGTTATGATCAAACACGCGTAATTGATAGGAATTAGGATTTAGAGTTTAATGTGGAATTTACTCATATCCTTTGGATTAGTATTCCAATGTACTGTAAATATAGAATGAATGAGGAGCCAGCTGTAGCGTTGAGGCTTGAGCACTGTTGGACTCAAACTCTGATATTTATCTGAATTAACATATTTTTAATGTAAGATCCTTTGGTTTCCAAAACAAACAAATGTTGATGTAACATGTAGGCACCTAGATAGGCACACTTAACTGTAAAGTTACAATTTTTATGTGCTTCACTGCTCTCATTTCTGATGCAAGAAATAGTATCAACAATCTCATGAGGAGGAAAACACATCTCAATCTTCCGACTTGATCTTTAAATGTGTACCAAATATTGTAAAGTTACAATTTTTATGTCCCATTCACCCGACCTGATCTTTAAATGTGTACCAAATATTCTTCTTTTCGATAAAACCACAATTATTATTAAAAAGAGAGATAATTAATAATTTGATCGTATAGTTTTAACAAAGTTGTACCTTAATTAATACATTTTGATTTTGCAACTCAGTTGCTGTACTTTTGACTCTGTTATAATTTAACCCCTATAATTAAGGTTAGGGACTAAATTATAGAATGATTCAAACTATAGCAACTGCATTGCAGTTAATCAAAATCAGGGATTGAATTGTCTTCATGTCAAAATTGTATAGACTAGGTTACACTTAGTCAAAATATAGGAATTGAGTTACAATCGAGTCAAAACTATAATCAAAGTGTCTATTTGAATTGGTAGTAGAACCAACATTTTAAACGTGATTTATGATGTATAAAGTAAATATGTGAGATGAAGTTTATCTCGACTTATGTAAACATACTATTTAAATGTTTATCCAAACAAGCCCTAATTTTCCCAATGAAAAAAATAAAGAAAATAATTACAAAGTTCTTGCGAATGTTGTTATAATGTTATCCTCTAACGCTTGGAAAGATGATGGTGTCAAAAGTAGAGAGAGATTTAAAAATCAAGTCTAAACCAAAGAGAACATCAAATCAAAATATTACATGAGATGTTTTGAGAATTTTGCTTCTAACTTGCATTAATTCCTTATCAATATATACTTTTACTCTCGTTATTTTGTTCAGCTTGCTTAGTTTTAATTAATGTAGTTCGTTTTAATTAAGTCTATTCTCTTGCTTTTATCCAACATTACCTATGTGAGATGACATCTTATCCTCTTCTATACCTTTTCCTATTTCATCTTCATTGTTACTGCAAAGGCAAATTATCCGCATGATCATATAGGAAAGGTGAAAGAACCAACACATCATCATGAATTATAATTTCACTTTTATGCAAAAAAAAAAATTGAAACATTATGCATCATCACTTTTGTGATTATGTGTATTGATTCACATTTCTCTTTATTTTGAAAGTAACTTTTCTTCCGCTCCCACTTCTCAAGAATTACTTATAAATGGGTGTGAGGACGACATCAAGTGTGTGTGTGTGTGTGTGTGTGTGTGTACCAAAACTTGCAGACGTTGGAGGAAAATAAGGTAAGAGAAAAGAGAAGTAAAAGGAACAAAAAGAAATAAAAATTGAAAAATATGTATTTTTATTAGGGTACAATAGTTAATTAATTATTTTAATGTCTTTCAAAATAAGATTTTAATGCTATTTTACTTTAATTATTTTGTCACGTGGCCTTTTAGTGTAAATTAAATTCTCTCAATATATAACAAAGTTTTCAGCTTCAATAAATTTTTATATGATGCATATATGATGATTGTAATGTATAATGGTTAATATCCTTAAATTAAGACTTAATTGAGAGAGCTACAAGGACTTGTTATGGGTTTAAAAATATGCATAAAATCTAAAAACTGGTACAGGAACTAGTATTAAATTCAAGGATCAAATTTAAATTATAATGGTCAAATTAAAACCTCCCTTTTCAAAATATATGGACAAGAAACAAATGTTAATGTAACCTTAAGAATTTTATATTCCGTGAATTGGATTTCGATTGAGCTCAATTGTCCAAATCTTAGGACTAGCCTGATGTAAGAATTAAACACAAAATAATATCAAAACTCAAGAAAATAATTGCATGAATAAATTATCAATTTAAACCATGTTACCCCTAATTGGGTTTAATTTAATGTAAATGTTTTTATTCCAAATTAGAGCTTAACCATGTAATTTTAGTCTAAGAAATGTATCAAAATCCCTAGATTATCTATGAAAAAGTGTAAAAATATAGTTAGACGAGTCAGTCCAATCTACGACTGAGTTTGCATTTGCAGTTTTACAGTTGCTATTTGTAGATAGTCTAAAGCCTAGTTTTGGTTTAGTAAAGATACTTGAAGAGTGATACCAACAAAATTACTACAAAATAAATCAAAATATTTTAAAATTTGTGACTAAAAAATATTGGCCCATGGGCTCTAAATAATGAATACAGCCCTCAATTCAATCGGGTTAAAACTGATGAGCCCAATAGGTTCAGCATATTTTCTTGACTCTATCCTTAATTTTAAAATGTATAATTTTAGTCTTTTAATCCTTGCATCGTAAATTTCATTTAAAGAAAAATATTGACTCTAGAATTAAATATTAGTAAAACATGATCAAATTTAAAATATAAATATAAAGAATTAAAATTATATTTAATCTTGCTTTGTAAGTATTTAATTACAAATTCACCATTCAAATTTGTTAAGTCAGCGTTGTTCATTAATTGAAACTCACGAAGTTAAAATTAAATGATTAAAGGTACATTTTTAAAATTTAAAGGATGAAACATATACATAGATATACACTTTAGCCTTGTAGATATTACATCAAAACTTACTTTTTTCTTTTCTTTTCTTTTTGCCTATATTGTCATGAAAAGGGAAACGTTACGGTTTTCTTTTAAGTCTGAACCTCTAACAAATTTGTCTTTTTCCAAATTTAGACTTTTCCAGTTTTCTTTTTATTTACATTAATGCCTTTTCCTTTCGCTTGATAAAATTCATTCACAGCTAAAACGCTACCACTTTCTACCTAACACGAATTTGCATGTAATCCAACGAGTTTACAATTAACTAGGATAGGATTTAACTTAGCATTTGAAACAAAGTAATTATTTGATCAAGTTTGTAATTCGGATAATAACTATTCAATTGTAATCAACACCAAAACCATTGACCATTACTCTCAAGCTTGGTTTGGATGGAGAGAAAAATAGGAAGGAGATCAAAATATTAGAAAGAAATGTTTCTAAATTTAGTAAAAAAAATTGTTGCATTGTGTCTAGAAAAAGGGAAGAAAATAAGGATGAAGAAATATGAGGAGGAAAAAACTTTCAAAAGAAACAATTTATATATATTTTTTGGAAAGTTTCCACTTTGCTGAACTAGTGAACTCCCTATCTTCTAGCAATAATCGGTGTAAAAACCTTGCTGTAACAACCCCCCCCCTCATGAGAAATAGTATGAGAAAAAACTTCAAAAATTACTAAAAATTGTTTTTTAGAAGGTTTTTCTCTTAGTATTTTCTTCCTATTTGTCTTCCCAACCAAACCGAGTGTTGAGTGGAAGAATTATTTTTGACTGATGTTCAAGCCTTGCATTGCATATATAGACTTTCTAGTGGGCTACAACATACACTATTTGTTACAGATATAACAGGGCCCTAATATCTAAATCCTATTTTTTACACAACAGCTCAACTTCGTTTAGATAGAGAGGAAAATAAGGATCAGGATATTAGGAGTGAAAACTTTTAGAATTTAACACTATCATTTTTGGACAATTTCACCTTCCAAATATCTTCCCAATTTTCCACCATGTACAATTAAAGGATTAAATATTAATTAGCAATTTCCGGGAAATAAAGTAGCAACATGAATGCTTTATTTGTAAATCACATACATGATTGCTAAGGTCCTCTGAATCAGCCACTACATATCCACTAATAACAGAAATATTACTAAAATTCAACAAACTCTATACAAAACACCAGTGAGACCGAAGATGATTCTGCAACTAAACTTATTCACCATAGAAATCCTTGTAAAGGGCTTGAGGGCGAAGATCCTTTCACATTATTTATCACACGACACAGTCATTTTAATGACTTAAAACTTCAAAGATGCTATATATGCTATAAAATTATGATCCATTAAGGTTTCTTATAGCCTCCTTGAAGGTCAAGGACCAATCTAACAACTCGACAAAAGTTGAAGATTGTGAATACGAGGACAACAGTTGCAACCAGAGTTGAACTTGCTCTCCAAGCATCTCTGAAGTAAACTAACCTCAGCGCAGCCATAGTACTGTTCCATTGCCTCTGATAATGTTCATTCAGATCATTTATAAGGTTCATATAACATGTATTGTCTGCGACAACGTGTTTGCAGAGACCATTCACCAAGGTTGCCACTTCCTTGTCGCTTCCAAGTTCATGAACGATCACTTCCTTCTCAACCAGCAGTTCCACATCGTCTTTGGTGTGAATGAGAGAGTCAATGAATGAGACGTAGTTGCAGATATAAGGTTGATTCGGGTAATGATACTGCTCGAAGGCGATGAGATTCCTCAGAACACATTCTGTTGTGTAGTCTACTTTCAACTCTGGGATTTGTAAACAAGCTTTGAAGTATGAGGATTTTGGGAAACAACCAAAGCACAAGAACCAGCTCAAGATTGGAACTTTCCGGAACTTTATGTCAAGGGCATATTTCTGACTTTCTCAAAGCTCACTCCTGAATCACGCAACTTTGTTGCAGTCCTTAAGGACGGCCTTTTTATGGAATTACTCGGTTGATGAAGGCATGCACAATTGCTGAAATACCTGGTCAAATCATAATATATTAGTCTATGAGCATCATGGTATCGTGCGCGCGCGCGTTTGTTAAACTTGTTAGTTCGATTCAGCCATTAAATTTTTGCCAATAATATTAATGTTCCAAATGGTTAATCATGTGTAGTGATTAATTATGATGAGACATCCTCTTAACTTATAGTAATTCAGCACCTTTTATATTATATAAATGTTAAAGAATATATAGTTATAAAAGAACCAGCTCAAGATTCGAATTTTGTTGAAATTTATGTCAAGTAAGGGCCTATTTTTGACTTTCTCAAAGCTCACTCTTGATTCATGCACTTTGTTGTCCGCCCAACCCTGCAAATGTAGAAAGACCTGGTCAAATCAAATCCTCACAAAATGTTAGCCTCTGAGAATCATAGTATATCATGTGCGTTCGCGCGCGCGTTAAACATTTTATTTAGATTTTGCCATTAAGTTTTCATCATGGCTGATCCAGTGTTAATTATGATAATATCATCAGTAGAACTTATCGGAATGCAATACTTTTTATATTATAGCGACCTAGATTTAGTTACATGCATTAATCAATTGGAGAAACTATATACTAAATGATGTTATAAATTTAATTATGAATATGATCATGTGGGAATGTAACACTATAAGTGACAACATACTGTTGCCGATCAGTCATTAATGAATCCCTGGAAACAATAGTAGCATGTTGATGTAGACACTATTAAATGCTTCTTACAATTTGATCAAATTTTGGTTTTAATCCATATAGTTTCAAATCATGTTTTTAATCATCATACTTCGATAAGTACTTGATCTGAGTTATTAAAACTAAAAATCATTAAAATGATTTTGACCCATATACTTTTAATGAGTTTTGATTTTGGTTCCAATACTTAACCGTCTTAACTGCATTAAAATCATCATATCATAGTGTTGTGAAATTACATGGACCTTAAACCATGATTTAAAACTACAAGGACTTAAACCATAATTCTACTAAACTATAAGGACAACCAATGTCCTTAGTATTCATCAAAAGACCACATTATCTAATTGAAGAATGAATTGAATGACAAAACTAGCATAGTATTTGAAAAATGCGTACCTTATCCGATCAGTGAAATGTTGTGGTTCGTAATTATTACCCTGCCAGTTCTTCTTCAATCGTAGAAACCGTGATGAAGAGATCTTATCCAAACAAGAACCAGCTGAATTGTTGTTGTCAGGTGTTGAGGGCTCGGGATTATTGGAATGTGATGAAGAGATCTTATCCAAAGATTTCTTATAGGGATGAAAATGATCAAAGTAGTCATGAGCAAGTTCAATAAACGAAGGACGCCTCTTATCAGGATCAGTATTAGGGACAAAATTATTGTACAGCTCTTTCAAGATAAACAATGGGATCTGGTTTTCAAGCAGAAGCAAGTCTCTCTGGATACAGTTGTCCAGCCATGATTGTTTCAGTATGATATCATCTGGATACCTTTGTTTCTCCACACTATCTTTTGATTTTTGCGTCGTGATCCTCAGGAACAGCTCCATGATGAATACAGAATCTAAAAACATCATCTCCACCAACTTTTCCTTCCCGACCTTGCCAACACGACTGAGATTTCTTGCATAACATTGGCGTATGTCTTTTTCTTTATCTTCAAGGAACCTCTTGAATCTGTCCATCTCTTTAATTTTGTTCTCGACACGGCGCCAGAAGTGCTTAAGGTATCGTAGTTTCTGATCTTGCATTGGTTTTAGGTTTTTTTGGTTATGGTGAATGGGTCCTATTGCGATCAGTTGAGGAGTGAAGGCTTCTTTATTCAATTTCCGAAGATTGCATGGGACTTTGTAGATTGTCTTCATACCTTCCGGATCGTCTTCTATATCGATAATGCATTTCCATTTCTCATATTCAGAAGTTGGTGGGCAAGAATTGAAAGTTGCGTTATCATTGGATGCCATTGAACCGTAACCTGTAAGTGAAATGACGCGGAGGAGTAACAAAATTATCACATTAATGGAGAACTGAATATTATCCACTATACATAGGTGAACTCTACTTTACAGTAATTAAAGTTTTATAGGAGAATTACAATTTAGTCTTAGATAAATAATTTAATCACTAAAAAAATCTTATAACAAATGAACAACATGCAATAATAAGATCAGATATAGAAAATGATAACATGTTACATACATGTCGTTGACTTGAAGTCTTTTCAATAACTAAATGGACATGTGGCAATACACAATTATTCTCCCAAGGTTTATGGTACTTTAGATTAATTAAAAGTTTTATAACATATTTATAAAAAGATAATTTAATATGATGTTCCATAGCTTTAAACAATTATAAATATGGAAGAAAATATTATTTTGATTATGCGGGTGAGAATAAAATGCTGTTATCCATCAAAGCTATATTTGTTTTGTTTGAAGGTCAGATAGAGCTAAATGTAGTAACCCCCCCCCCCCCCACATTGAATGAATATGAAATAAAAATAAGGATGTAAATGGAAGTACGTTCACATTTTTAAATAAAGTCAGTGAGTAAAAATAAATATTATAATAAAAATATATAATTCATTAAAATCTGTTTTACTTTATAGCGTTCGCCCTTCCTTCCGTTCATTCTTCCTAGCAAACATATACTTTAGGGTTTGTTTGGAAACTCTTTTCAGAATAGCTTTTACAGATTCTAAGGCAAAACCTAGGTTTTCAAGAATAGATTTTAGAAAATAGCTTTTACAGATTCCGAGGCAAAAATTAGGTTTTGAAAAGTGATGCTCGTTTGGCAACCTGGTTGCCAAAACCTAGGTTTGAAACCTAGGTTTTCTCTTTTCTACTTTTTCTCTTTTCTCTTTCCTACTTTTTCTCTCTTTCTCTTTCTTACTTTCCTCTTTCATACCCACTTTTTTGCCTCGGAATCCGTAAAAGCTATAACTTTTCAAACATAAATCACTTTTCAAAACCTAGTTTTTACCTCGGAATCTGTGAAACCTAGGTTTCAAACATGGTTTCCAAACAAGCTCTTATGTTTGGGAAGTTATTAGCTTTTACGGATTCCAAGGCAAAAAAGTGGATAGGAAAGAGAAAGAATGAAAAGTAGAAAAGAGGAAAGAGAAGAAAGAAACGGTAGGAAAGAGAAAAGAGAAGAAAGAAAAAGTAGGAAAGAAGAAAGAGAAAGAAAGAAAAAGTAGGAAAGAAGAAAGAGAAAGAAAGAAAAAGAATGAAAGAGGAAAGAAGAAAAAG
>JANTPZ010001662.1:0-20565 GCA_025593235.1 Vachellia pachyceras | reverse complement strand
CCCCAGAACTATGTGCATTGGCTTGCACGCAGAGAGATATATACTTACTTTCTGGATATGTTCTCTAATCATCATCGACCCTGACACTGACCAAAATGCTCATATTTTCCTGTTAAAAAAATTTTATTTTTTGTTTTTGTAACATAAGCGACCATCACAAAATTTTCGACCGTAACATGGGACATTGCAAGGACTTACTCCCATTCCCCGTGGCTCTCATTGTAAGAATTAGTTTTATATTTTATAATATAATTTATTTTGTTTCAATGCACCAAAACTCTGTATACCACGGTCCGGGGTTGGTCCGACTGGTTGTCTAGGGGAAGGCAAGGCGCCGCGTACCCGTTAGGTCTTAGGCTCAAACCCTGAGAAGTCCCGGCGCACTCCGGGGCGACCCAGATTAATCTGGGTCCGAAAGGATCCAGGATACCGGGGGATGAAATGCTCTTTCGTCACTAAAAAAAACTTTGTATACCACGTGTAAAATCTGTATTTGCTGTAACAGTATTTACCCTGGATATTCATTTAAGGCATAACCACTTGTATTATCCATCACCGATATATAATAAAGGGTCAGAGCATCTTTACCAACCTATTCATTATTCTACTGTTTTCCTATCTTATGTTACACATTTTCACACAAAAATGGCAGTACTTGAACGGATAAGAGAGATAATGCTACGTTTTGAATATTGATTTCATCGAATTACCATAGATGGGCACTTGGCACAAAGGTAATATATGCATATAATATAATCCATTCTTTTGTGCGCAAGACTCAAGATCGATATCTTATATTGATATGTTGTATATCACATCGATGTATACCATGTTGGGCTCTTTCAAAGGTATTAGAAGAAGACGAAAACAGGACATCAACGACCACTTTAAATTTTCAATCACAATTGCAAGGGCGAGGAGCTGCATCATCATCATCATACAGGTGCCTTGAAATGGGATAATAATAATAGTAGTAGCAGCAGCACTAAACTTTACAGTTAGGCATAGCAGAGAGGCTATTCAACCAGACAGAGTCAGCGACAACAGCCTCGTCGTCATTCCTCTGCCAAGTCCATTGGGCGTGTGTTGCGTTCACCACATCCAATATCCCATGTCCAAAGCTAGCCTCCCTGAATAGCGATATCTCTGGTTTTGGCTCAATGTATCTGCAAATTATTCAAACAAACCCACAACTCAACCGCTTAGCATCTTCATTTTGTATTTAAGGAAAAAAAAACATGGATCCAATCAAACACACAGCTTTAAAATGTTGAAAAGATCGACTCACTTGGAGGCGAGGCCTTCTCGATTTCCGCCATCCCCAATCGTGATATACACTGGACCGCAATTATCAGCCTTGTCCTTGTACACTCGAGTCTACAAACAGTTCATGAACGAGCAAGTTCATATGAACTTCGGCACTTCAAGCGATGAGATTGGGAAACATGGGACTTACGAAGCGCTCATAGGCATGAACATGACCTGCAAAAACAGCATCAACACGAGCTTGGTACAGCATGTCTTCCATGGAGGCCTTCATGGCGTAGGACTCGGTCTCATTCTGGTGAGCAGTGTTGGAGTTATACCATGGAGCGTGAAGGAGCACCATCAACCAAGGCGTCTTGTTCCTGTCCACCTTTTGCAGGTCGCCCACAAGCCATTTATACTGTGCAGAATCAGAATCAAAGTCGGTGTAGGAGCCGAGCATGATGACGTGGACGCCGGCGACCTCGAAAGAATAGTACAAGTTAGAGCCCGAGCCACTCTGTTCGAAGGGCATTCGCCACCTGGCATTGTAGGCCGTGAATGGCTGGCTGTGAACAACGGGAATGGTCTCGATCTCGTGGTTGCCCTGAGTGACCATCCAAGGACGCTGGCTTGCCAATGGCTCGACCAGGTGACCATAGGAGTCCCACAGATCCTGCACAGTATCTGCATAAGACAGGTCCCCGGGTAAGAGCAACATATCGTAGCTCGAATTGGCTATATGCTGCAGGGTTGACCGAGTCCAATCTGTCTGGCCGAGATCGCCTGCACACATAAACACAGATATGAATTGATGGTGGTGGAGGAGAAAGTGAGGGAAAAGAGGAGAGGAACAGGGATTGAGTAGAGACCTACAATGGCGAATTTGAGAGGGAAGAGAGAAGGAGGGGTTTTGAGGGAGTACTGTGGGGAGGAAGGAGAGTCACCCAAGCGGTAGTAGTAAAGAGTGTTGGGGTTAAGAGGGCCGATAACGACCTCGTGAATTTGGCCGGAATCGTAAGTGAAGTAGCGGTAGGAGGAGGTGGAGCCAGTGGCGGAGGAAGCGTTGGCTTCAGGAGACGGAGCGTAATGAACGGTGGGAGGGGTTGGGCTTTGTGTGATCCATGAGATCCTCATCTTTCTCTGGCCCACCTGAGATACATGCACCTGCATCATAATAACCGTACCCAATTACAAAGCAACTCCAATCCATCAAAACAAAAACGTCACTCCAAGTATCCGTGTACTAAAAGAATGATCAAACCTATACACATATGCTACTTTGGTATTTGATAAAATATCATTTCTGATGAAAAATTGAACTACAAAGCCAGTTTTATATTAAGAACCGAATGATTATAAAGTATAAACTACAAGTTAATAAAAAGTTTGAGTGAAAAAAATAAAGTGAATGTAAAATATAGCGCAAGTGAGTTTCTTGCAATGTAGGAATAGATTGTAATGTCCACAGGTTATAAATAGTGCGATTTATTTTTAGGAAAATAAATTATGTATTTTGAAGATAAAATATAAATTTATGCAGCAAGATGTGAGTTTTGGGTATTGCATCGAATATACAAGTAAAAATGAGTCACAATGTTTGTGATTTCTGCAAAAGAATATGGCTTGATGTTATGATTCACAAGGTCATAGAACCTAAACACAGAACATAGACCCACCATAGTTGAAGCAACATTTGGCGCGCAGACCTGGGAATCGAGACAGTGAGTTTCCGGATTTGATACAGTCGAAGATGAGACGGTTTCATGATTTTGATTCGAGCAGATCGAATTGAATTGGTTTCTTAAAACTGGTGGTCTGGTGGATGGTTTCCACCTCACAAAGTCGTCGTTGTCATTTTCTCTGTCTCTTAAATTAGATGCCATTGGGTAACCCAACTTACTGTGTCCTCTACCAAACAAGACACACCCGACCCAAATCATAATTCTCTGTCTAAACAACAAGCGCAGATACCCCATGAAACAGTACAGGTTCTGTTCATCGGAAAAAGGCCAGACACATCATAGATGGGGGAAAAAACCGTTTTCGTTTCTAAGGAATACCCGTGAGTTGAGTAAATGCAGAAATCAGAAAGAACTCAAAAGGCCGAGTTAATTGGGAGAGCATGATGATGATGAGTACCTGTTGAGGCGACGCATCAGTGACGTCATCGGTGGATTGCGGGACGGAGATTATCTGACGAGGAAGAGGGCGACGGTAGCCCAAAGCGACGCCGAATAGTCCGACCATTATCACCACCGCACTCGCCCAACGCGCCTCCATCGTCGTTTTGCCGGTTCTTGTCTGCTTCCTCACAGCGTCAACGTAACAAACATCAACCTTCGATGATCGACTCGCCTGCCCGGCCTCTTATATAAATTGGCCCCTGTCGCTGTCAATAATCTTGTTTCTTTATATCATTAAATAATTGTCTTCCCTTTCTTTTATGGGCTTCTCTCAGTAATTTTTTTAGTTCCCTTGTTTGTCTTCTTTATTCGTGTATATCCAACCAGATACGAGATAACCGTTCTCGTGAACCACTGGAATTTGGAAGGCTCCTGGCTGCTCCTAGAAAAGGAATCATTGGAGAGCTCCCTTGTTTTAATCAGAAATCCATTTGACATTTTAGATTCGTGAATAATCTCGGCAATTAGTCTAAATCAATTTCATCTAATTTATTTATATATTAATATATAAATGTAAAATCCTTACGTTATTTAGCAAGACAACACGGAATCTTATTTGAGATAGGCTGAATGATGCCCAGTTTAGTGACGATTACTACAATGTAATTGAGGGTTTCTTTAAGAAAATATTTATTGGGTTAAATAAATGGTTGTTTTGTTCCAATATGGTCTGATCTATATTAGGAATTAAGCTTTTTTAGTACTCGTTTGGAAAAAGCGGTAGAAAAATGATTTTAGGCATGTTGAAGTAAGTATGTAAGAGGAGTTTTATCTCGATTTATATACATCGTAAAAAAATGATAAACTCATATTAAACACACGAGTAAAAGTAAAAGCACTTTTCCTCCCATGAGAAGGAAATATTAAAATTAACTGTCATTTGTACTTAATTGGAGCGCGGGCGGGCGGGCTGGCCTGCGGGGTAACCCGCCACCCACCTGGGCAGCTCGTACACATAATCAAAAATGTTTTGACACGTATAAACAGTTATGGCTAATGAGTGACCTGTATCGATAGCCCCTGTTTTTTAAAAAGAACAGCAAATCAGATAAATTAGCTTTGGACCTCAATTGAAAATGAGATGTAACTAAATTAGATTACTCTCATGAAATCATATTCTAATGAAGCAAATCAAAATGCTGAATGATTAAGAAAGGAAGAGTACCTTGATCAAAATGAAAACCTACGACAATTTCATAAATATATAAGCTTTGGACCTCTATTGAAAAGGAAGAATTCCTGTGATTAGATTGAGGACATCAACCTGCGATATGAGGCGACCTGCGAGTGGGGCATTGGACGAGTGGACGACGACCTGCGATGTGAGGCGAGGCTTTGTTCCATGCTTCTACTGCTACCTAAGATTAAATCGATGAACAATGATTCATAAATGTTGAAAGCTTTGGACAGCGACTTGCGATGCGAGGATGCAATGGTAACTGGATGCGAGTGAGGAACAGAACGGGTGGACGACGTCGAAAACTGGAGGACTGCTCTGTAGGTTTTGGCCGAGGGAAGGAGAACCGGAGAATTGACAGCGAAGTGGAGAGCAACGCAGGGCATGGGCGAGGGGCCTGGATTAGTAACACTAACACAAGACAGTGCTTTTGTTCTAGCCTCCAGGTTCCAGCGGGATTGGTGGAGGTTTTTTTTTAAAAAAAAAATTTGTATGGGCTAAATGGGCTGGCACATGCACCAATGTATGAACCCTGTACCTCTGATTGAGCAGTAAAGACCCTCCTTGTATTATAAAAATCACTGACTTTTTTTGTAACTACTGTTTTGTGTATATAAAAACTTATGTTTATATACTAATTTTAAAGGTCAGATGCTCCACGTAGTCTATGTATATGAAGTGTCTATGTGCTTCTGTTATACTTCGAAGAATATGTATATGTTGTGAAGCAACATTGCTCCAAATGTTATTGAGATTTTAGATCATTGTAGAACTTTTGGAAAGTCTGTCTTATAGAGGAAATTCTGCAGAAATTTCTACAAGAAATCCAATACTTTTGTTAAGGCAAGATATGTCATTATGTATGAAGCTTGGGAAACGAAATTGTATATTATATCACTCAACATTTTAGCAAATAGCAGTATATATTTATAAATCGAAGGTTTAAAGAGTATGAGATCTCTCATATTCTGTATCGCTCACTTCTAATTTTTAGGAGGTGACATGTATTTATTGATCACCTGTCACTTGTATTTTGGCAGAATTTAAAAAAAAATGAATCAATGGTATTTCTAGACATGTATGAACTGCGGATAAACTGCAAATAGATATCAGCTATCAACACTATATGTAAGGTCTATACGTTTTAATTCATTGATGAGCAGCCACTCCATCTCCATATATCTGCTCCAAGAGCAGAGGCCAAGTTAGAATGCTGCAAAGATATGCAAGTTAATTCATAACTTCAAGCTAGTTCAGATGGAAGCGAAGATATATAAGAGCTCGTATTCTCTTCATGTATGTGTCCGCTAAAAAAGAATTAATCCTTTTTTGAATAATTATACATTAGTTAAAGCAGCATGTTATTGAGATGTATTTTTTTCTTAATATATGTGCATAATATTTTTTGATGCGGTGGAGTAATGTCTGATTCGAACACCTGACATGTGGAATGAGTTTTAGCTTCGACACCAATATGAGACTCTGAATGTTGACTAGCATATGCATAATTTGCTGTCTGTAATCCGCCAGTGAGACAATAAATTAATAAAATAACAACGCTAGCTCACTGGCAAAGCCTCGATACACATATTTTACAGCACACCACAACTTCAGAATATTCATCGTCTGATGCTCATGAGTCATGAGACATCTAGCTAGCTAGGGCAGTCATTTCCTTATTATCCGATACTGATTAATATCCTTAAAAAATCACCTACAAACAAGTAAATGTAGAATCGACGGCCGCTGTTTTTATATGCTTCCCCCTAAAGAATATTATTAGCGAATCAGACTTTGCAAGCAGCCTCAGTGGGGACGCTTGTGAACCAGAATGAGTCAGAGGAGACAGCCTCGTCGTCGTCATTCCGATGCCAAGTCCACAACGCATGTGTTGCATTCACCACCTCCAATATTCCATGCCCAAAACTGGCCTCCCTAAATATTGATATCTCTGGTTTTGGATCCACGAACCTGCACGTCACCACCCAACGGCACATTTATATACAATACTGACAAAATAACATTTAGCCAAGTCTGAAAAGTGCTTAATTAGAAATTTATTCATTAATTAATTACTTCTTGGCCAGGCCTTCACGGTTTCCTCCATCTCCAATGGTTATATGAACTGGACCGCAGCTGTCAGCTTTGTCTTTGTACACTCGAGTCTGACAAAATCAACAGATACAGTTTCAAAATGTAGCACAAAGGTAGAATATATAGGATTAGCAGAGATGAGATGAGAGGACAACTCACAAAACGTTCATAGGCATGAACATGGCCTGCGAAAACGACATCAACGCGAGCTTCATAAAGCAAATCTTCCATGGCAGCCTTCATGGCGTAGGACTCAGGCTCATTCTGATGAGCAGTGTTGGAGTTATACCAAGGAGCGTGAAGGAGCACCACAATCCAAGGTGTCTTGGCTTTGTCCACCCTTTTCAAGTCGGCCACAAGCCATTTGTACTGTGCAGAGCCAGAATCGAAGTCGGTGTAAGAGCCAAGCATGATGACATGCACGCCGCCACCAGCAGCGTCGAAGGAATAGTACAAGTTAGAGTCGGAGCCACTCTGTTCGAAGGGCATTCTCCACCTCGCATTGTAGGCTGTGAATGGTTGCCGGTGAAGGAGTGGGATCTTTTCGACCTCGTGATTGCCTTGAGTGACCATCCAGGGACGCAGGCTGGCCAGTGGCTCCACCAAGCGACCGAAGGAGTCCCATCGGCTCTGTAGGTAATCTGCGTAGGACAGGTCTCCTGGTAGCAGCAGTATATCATAATTTGATTTGGCTATATGTTGCAGCGTCGTCACTGTCCATTCGGTCTGTCCAAGATCACCTGCATTATTATATAACTACGTTTGTAGATTCATAACCATGGTTGAACCCCGAGTATGGTTCACCGTTTGAGATATAAGGGAGATAATTTAATTACCTACGACTGCAAATTTGATGGGAAATTGAGAGGGAGGAGTGGTGAAGTTGTATAGTTGGGAAGAATCGCCCAGACGGTAGTAGTAGAGGGTACTGGGTTTCAAGGGACCAATGACGACGTCGTGAATCTGACCAGACTTGTAGAGGAAGTAACGGTAGGAAGATGTTGTGCCGGTAGCGATGGGTCCGTCGGCGTCAGGGGAAGCGGCGTACTGTACTTTAGCAGGGGTCGGGGTTTCTGTAATCCACGATATCCTCATCTTGTCTTGCCCCGCCATGGATATGTGCACCTGATGCAAATGCAATCTCATTGTTTACATATAGTCTGCGCTTTTCATGAAACCCCAGTGCCTCGTATGATAGGAAACTAAACAATTTAAATCTTCTATTACAATTGTTTATTAAATTAATTTTTTGTTTTTATTTTGGGAAATAATATTATTTTTGAATTATGCTGGGTGAAAATTTGTCATTTAAACAGCAATATTGTTCATTTTTTTAAAACAAAAAACTGATAGCACGTTGGTGTAATAAAGGTCAAATATATAGAATGAGATAAACCAGGTGCGACGGTATAGACAACCAATAATGCAGGGACGATGGTCAACGTTTTTTAAAAGGAAAAGGAAATTTACCTGGAGTTAAATTATTTTAAAGGGTAAAATCCGAAAGCATATATAGAAAGTATTCAAAACATTATACAGATTTATAAATCAGCGGCAAAACCAGAATGAAGCAGGAGCAGTAAAGGAAAAAAAAGGAAGTTTTGAAAATGATCAAGAGTGAATGATATTTGATGGAAACGTCTGTGACCTGAACCGAACACAAAGTGAATGGGCAAAGAGAGACGCGCTAGCTACCTGATGCGCCACCCAAATCTCTCCTCTCGCTCTCTCTATCTCCCCTCTAATTACTTATTCTCTGTCTCTCTGCTCGCCGGCCACAACGTACAACTTCTCCGACAATCGATAATTTAGTCCAAGAGTTTCACAGAAATTTGATTCCATGGATATGTGTGTGTGTCAAGGAGAAGAAAGCAAGAGCGTACGTACCTGCTGGGGCCAAGCACCGTCGGAATGATCGTGACGGACGAAGAGTGTTTGACGAGGCGGCGGTCGATTGTATGCGTACCCTCCTCCTCCCCACAATGCCACCATCATCACTATCACTCCCATTAATGCCTTCATTCCTTCTTCAAGAACACTGCCACACCCAACCTGCCAATATAATCAATCTCAATGAATACCACCTATCTCGGATGGACCGGCCACTCCTGTGTCCATATATATAGTACATGTATATGCACCAACCTTAAATAGTTTTAATGACACCGGCGAGCCCACCTTCCGTGATTCCTGCATCTTCCCATGCGACACGTGGATGCTTCAAACACGTTCAATGTTACCCACCAGGCTGCAATAAACTATAAAAATGAAAAGCCCAGATGTTTCTGACTCACTCAAACAAGAAAAAGGAAGCGTACAAGGAATCAGCTTTGAGTTCAAGGATTAGGCAGAGAGACTGATAGGAACGGTCTACTTTGTATTGATGAGTCTGGTAAAAATGGTGAATGACTTTGGAGGCCATCTGAAGGCGATGGGACTGACCTTCCCGCACGCGCCCAAACTTCACCTTCTCCGCCTAGTTCACCTCATCTCTCAACAATCAGCTAGTTCGAACTTTTGCTATAAACATACATCGCCTTTTTATCTTCATCACAGTCACAGCTCACAACTCAACTGTCTTTGCCAGAAAAACCACTCCAACTCATAAATATCATTGGGCTACGCCTGCTTGAATCACTGAAGGGAGGAAAGAGAGAGAAAAGGAAGAATCATGAGGTAATTCAATAGGGACACAGGACCGTATCCATCCTATGCTGCAGTGTAATGCCATTGCTCAATATCTTCAATTTCAATTTTCTGTTCGTGCATAGTTGGCGTTCACTATAGCATCTTCATCATATTGATATAGTGCAACTGCATATGTACTAATTGAAGTACTTGTAACTCGTTTTCCTAGTATTATCAGCTAGATGGAAGATCATATATCGTTGTAGGATCTCATCAATCTCCACGGCTTTATATTGCAAGGCGTTAATTATTACCATGTAGTTAACCGAACAACCGTGCCAAGTTAAACTAATTGCAATTTTGCAAGGGTACGTGCAGTCGTGCACGATATGTACTGTTCATCCATCAGTTAATTATATCTGCTAGTTTAATTTGATGTTTAACGTCGTCATTAGGCCAAAAGAAAGGTATTTATGGAACAGTATTGGCAAGCCAAATTTCATTTGCAAAAAGCTAGCTAGTAATTACGAAGAAGTAAAGCGTAAGCAAAGAATGGACAGTGTCTGAGCTGTTAGGACCTAGTTACCCTACTCAGCAAATCTACAGGAGACCTATTACATCGTTTAGATTTAATTTGGATGGTCTAGATTTAATTTTTTTAAAAGACTATATTTTCTTTAAAAATTATTCCAGTGTAAGTAGCTTAAAAAATAAAAGCGATCTCTCAACTACTATTTTTAAAAATGATTTTTTATTTAAGAAATTATTATTTTAAAAAGTTCAAGTCTGAACCGTCTATATTAAATTTGGATGATTCAAATCTGATTAACTCTCTCTACTAAACAAACATTAAATGTTTAAGAGGTGACCAGATCATATCCGAGCTGTTATGTTTCAGATTTCATACATACATACAAGAGCGGAATTCATCCCAAATAAGATTCAACATTTGAGAAGGTCCAAACACTGACGTTGATGGTTATATAATATATATAGGTTTCGTGGATAACATCTATTTTGCATACCACACGTCCATCAATTCAGTATTATATTGTTTTCTCATGTATATAAATATGTGTGCTTACATGTGTATATATAGACGCGTATGACTTCCTTTGCAGCGGCAACATCGTTGTTACTTGTGTGCGTACGCAGTTAAGGAAGGAAGGAACCCGTCAAATGAAAATGTTGAAGGGGTCTCCTCTAGTCCAAAAAAGAATAATGCTATAAAATTCAGAAGCATCTTGCGTTTGTTGTTATTTCGTAACGAGAAAGAGAGAAGCTGATGGATGAGGATCATATACATACACAATTAGAATTCTAAGAAGAAAACGATTGCTTGAAATTAAACTAAGGAGGAACTTTTCCAATCCCTTTGCTTCAACCTTACAACACCTAGTTCGTTTATGTATAATAAAAATGAAACACCCACAATGATCCAGTTTCTTCTCATATGAGCCGTACCCGTACACAAGTGGTTTTTTTAATTATAACATGTTGTCGAGGAATATAGCTGCAGTGCTATATAGTGCATATATACACATGGGCGCAGGAAATAAATAATCTGTTATATATAATTAATTAAAGAAACCATGCTATCAGCAGCTACATCTATATATCTTATATAATTAAATCTTAATTTATTGCTTTTATATGAAGGTTAAGGTTATGGAGCGATGCTTTGAAAACGAAGATGAAAGTCGTATGACCGAAAGCAACAGTCAAACGTGATCTGATCTATATATCTCATCTGTCCTTTTCATCACGGGAACGACTCTTTAAAGTTTTCAATTAATTGATTATTTGGAACCAGTAAAGAAGTTTCTCCCCCTACGTGTTTGTATCTCTTATGTTGACAGAAACATCTTATACACTAAACAACCAGTGGCTTTCGTGCAGAGAGAGCGATATGGGATGATGATCACGATCACATCAGTATTGCCAATAAATTTCTTAGTTCATATGTAATTGCTTAATTTTATTAAAGAAGTTATTCAAAATTTCCTATTTCGTCATCATTTCCTCTAGTGGAAAATAAAAGGTATGAAGAGCTTTAAGCATGTCATGTCGTGATCCTATTAGCAAGCCAGATACGTATCGCAGGAGGAACAACTGGTATTATTTTTAATTCAAGTAAATCCTCAAGGCACCTCTGACATGCACCATGCACAAAATATCATCCGAACCAAGATCCAAGAGTTTCGCTATCCAGCCAAAAACCAGAGACTCTTTCATATTGGAAGGAGAAAGTTCCCTCATGAATGCTTATGTCCAAGTCAACAAATATATTATGATATCCAGCAATTTTTTTGAGACGAACTTAATTAATACCTTGACGCCATGGCACCCTTCATTATATTACTCGATGACCCCATCCTAAACTTCAATTAATTAATGCAACAAATCATCTTTAACTGGACTCCCTTCCAGTTCCAGCCTTCCCTGCTTTCTTTATACATATACACGTGATATCAAGCTCTCATTAACAACACACCCTATTCATCAATTCAAAAATGGGAAAAACCATATTAGGGCAGTACTATTAGCAGAAGCCAAAAGAAAACAAAAATGGGAATACGTGGGTCACTAATATCCCTTCTCCTCCTTCAAATCCTATGTTTCTTGTTGCTCCCTCAGCCCCTGCAATCACAAGTCAATAATTTTTCTCGTCCTCCTGCAGCCCCTCTAATCTTAACTCGTAATGAGCGCTCCGACTCCGAACCTCAGCAGGTTCTTTATTAATTTTCGAGTCTTTTTATGAAAGAATCATTATTATTGCTTGCTCAATCGTAATGGTTCAAGACTCTTATTTAAACTTGCGCAGGTGCATATTTCCCAGGCGGAGAAGGACTATATATGAGAGTGTCATGGATTACAGAAGGCAAACACGTGCAGTCTGTAGTCGAATATGGAACAGAGGCAGGAAAATACAGTGCAAAAGCCACCGGAGAGAAGACTCGGTTGTAACGATTTGGAAAAAAAGGAGAAGCACCAAAATGCAAAGAGGAAAAGCGTAGGAGGGCAAATTTGTCATTTACCCTCCCCACACATGCCACATGCCGCAGACCACTTAAATCCCTTTCACCCGTCGGCTCCATCATCACCTTGATTCTCCAGAGACGCGAGCGAGAGAGCAAGAAGAGCGACCGTGTGCGACGCCGTGATTTCCATCGGATGAGAGCATTTTCCTTGATACAAGTAAAGATTTAGGTCCATGTGAGTTTCCTAAATACTTCTCCATCCTAAACACTCCTCTATCTTCAGATTCCTCCAACTTTATCATTTTAAATTTCATAGGTTGATTCAAGGTTGAGAAAAAGTAAGATTTTACTGATTAAATCAAGTTATAATAAAAATTATAACTTTCTTATAAATTTTTCTGTGGCTTTGTTAAAGACTGATCACGATACTGTTCACAATACTATTCATGTAAACAGTGACTCGCCCCTTTTTAAATTCTGGCCCAATGATGTTTAATTTTGAACCAACTTTTTTAAAGGAATTGGATTTTCAATACTCTAGAAATCAGGAATGATCTTTACCGTTGTGGATTTAGCTTATGGTAATGGTTTCATTATATAAGGTTAAGAGCTTATTTAAGGAAAATGCTTTATAATGCAAAACGGAAAGGTTTTATTGATCAAATGATATTTTAGGGGTTTATTATGTTGGCTTGCTTGTTGAGTAAATTGTTGAATGGTAGCTGACAACTTAATAAGAGAAAGTGGCATATGTTAAGTGCCCAGATACATAAACGTATATAGGTGTATTGTTAGAGGGATAACATGTATATATGTAAAAGACTTTGAGATCTGAATTTTTAAATCAGAAATGTAGTTGAAGCTTATAACTTGATGTTAAATTTCTAAATCCACAATGCTAAAGATTATTCTTCAATCTCATAGAATTGGCAGTCCCATTTTTTTACAGTCGTTGGATCAAAATTAAACATCATTTAACCAGAATTTAAACAAGGGGTGAAGTTACTATTCATGTAAAAAGTAACGTGAACAGTGCCGTGAGTTGTTCTTCCACAAATCCACATGAAATTTCACTTATAATGTTCGATAGGACAAGAGAAGACTCTGTACCAGTACTTCTTCTATAGGTCTGGCACCATACACCACGTCAAAATTGGGCCTCTTCGTCCGAGCACCACTTACCTCTACCGATACGGAGGATCCGGACCCAAGTTTTCCTTCAAGACGCCCCCAGCGGATTTGCCGATTGAATTCGGTGTCTTTGGTAAGTTGCCGATCTTTCTCCATACGCTTTTGCCTTTCTGTTTGGTTTCAGTTTCGTCGTGTTAGAGTATTAAGCTGATGTGTAATTAGTTTCTCCTGCTATTACTATTATAAACGATCAGTTAGTATGAGTCAGTTAGTTAGTATAACTAAACTAAGTTAGTTCAGTTTGTTACTAACAAGTCCATACCTAACGGCTAGTTAGGTTCTATATATGTACGGTGAGATTAATGACAGACACATCAATTCATCCTCTACCATTACCTACTCTATCTTCCTCTCGCCTCACTTTTCTCTCTTCCTCTCACGTCTTTCATCTTCTCTTTTATGGTATCAGAGCACCATTCAATATCCATGGGACAAACATCAGGATCCAGTGGCTCGAGTGCTTCTCAGAGGAAAGATGTAGTTACCTTCACTCACCTTGTCTCAGTGAAACTTGAAGAGCAAAACTATCTCTTATGGAAACAGCAGATCATCACGGCAATCAGAGGACACGATCTGCAGTGCTTCATCGACAAAGAAGCAACACCATCGTCACGCTATGTGGCTGATGAGAAAAATGATGGCGTTAAGACGAATCTGGCATTCTTAGACTGGCAGCGACAGGATCAACTTCTTATGTCATGGATGAGCTGCTCCATGTCCGAATCTGCTCTCACTCGTGTCATTGGGTGCGAAACGTCACTCCAGATCTGGGAAAAACTTCAAACGCACTATACTTCTCAGATGAAAGCGAAGGTGTGCCAACTCAAGACTCAACTCAAGTCTCTCAAGAAACACAACCTCTTGGCAAACGAGTATATGCTCAGAATCAAAGGCACGATCGATGCCTTGGCTGCCATTGGTCATCCACTCTCCGAGTCTGATCACATCGAGCATATCTTGGAAGGTCTATCAGAGGAATATGATTCCTTTGTCACGGTGATCACAACTCGCAGCGAAGCCTATACGGTTGATGACATTGAAGCTCTTATTCTCTCTCAGGAAGCCAGACTTGAAAAACACCAGCACATCACAGATACACCTGCAGTTGCTCACATTGCTCACACCAGAGGACGGGGACACACTCATCATCGTGGTGGTCGTCGTGGTCGTGAAGCACGTCATAGAGAATGCAATCGGCTGTTTATGGCAATCGCCCTGCTTCAACATTTGCATCTCAGCTAACTCAGTGTCAGATTTGTGGCAAAAAAGGCCATACAGCCTTTGACTGTTGGTATCGTTTTGATGATGAATTTCAGGTGCTTCACATCACCAATAAGAATGGTAAGCAACCTCAAAGTGCTCATATCGCTACTACTGACTCGGTTGTCGATCCAGATTGGTACCTAGATTCAGGTGCAACCAGTCACGTTACTCACGATGAGCACAACCTTTCTAATAAATCAGGTAGAAGGAAACATAACTCTATCTCAGTTGGTGATGGTTTTGACCTATCTGTGTATTGTACTGGTCACTCTTCATTAGCTTACTCGCCTCACAACCTTCCTCTTCATCTCAAGGACACTTTGCATGTTCCTACTATAACTAAGAATCTCTTGAGCATATATCGATTATGTCTGGATAATAACATTCTCATTGCATTCTTCTCTAATGTGTATGTTATAAAGGACCTGGCAACTGATCGTGAGCTTTATCGAGGAAGCACCACCACTGTACTCTATCCACTTCATGACATCTTACATCAACTTCAAGTCATTAAGAAGCATAAATCATGCCAAAGTGGACTCCTAACGACTCCCACTGTTCCTAGTCCAAATTCTGTTTTACAATTCAACTGTAATTCATGCTCTTTTGTTCATTCTTCTACTGTTTCTTCGTTCAAGGTTTGGCACAATAGACTAGGTCACCCTTCTGCACCTATTGTCTCCCAAATAATGAAAATGTGCCATGTTCCAAATAATACAAAGTCCTCTTTTGAATTTTGTGACTCTTGCTCTCTTGGAAAGTCTCATAAACAGCCATTTACTGACTCTATGACTAAATATACTTAACCATTATAGCTCATTCATACAGACATTTGGGGACCTGCACCTTTTACTTCACGTGAAGGGTTTAAATACTATGTTCACTTTACAGATGCGTATAGCTGATATACCTGGCTTTACCCCTTATGCAACAAATCTGATCTCTTTCCTATCTTTCTCAAGTTCAAAGCCATGGTTGAGCTTCAATTGCACACTAAAATCCTGGCTGTTCAATCAGATTCTGGTGCTGAATATCTTAAACTTGGCAAATTTCTCCAAGAACATGGTATACTTCATCGGTTGAGATGTCCTTATACACATGAGCAGAATGGAGTGGCTGAGAGGAAATACAGAACACTCATTGAGTCAGGTCTCACACTGTTGGCCAATGCTTCCTTACCTCTCTCTCTCTGGGCTGATGCCTTTCATACAGCATGCTATCTTGGTAATCGTTTGCCTTCCAAGGCCCTTAATGGCGCTACACCTTTTTTGAAACTGTTTGGCCAGGCACCTGCATATAAACATTTACGTACGTTTGGGTGTCTATGTTTTCCTCACACACGTCCATATAACTGACACAAGCTAGACTATATATCTGTTCCCTGTGTATTTCTCGGCTATAGTGCATCTCATAAGGGTTACAAGTGCTGGGATCATGTTCTTAAACGCCTCTATTTGTCCAGGGATGTTGTATTTAATGAGAGTGATTTTCCTTACCAGAGACTCACACAGTCACACAGCTTACCTGCACCAGCATCCGGGTTACCATCAGCTAATCCGCCTATTTCTCCTTCCAGTTGCAGTCTTGTTCTCCCAGATCCAGGTGCTACTTCAGGCGCATCCTTCCCAGTTGAAGCTGCTACTTCAAGCTTCTCTGGTTGTTCTTTACCACGGATTCATGATGATTCTACATATACTCCTGGTGCTTGCCCTCCTGACACATATCCTGCTAAGGTTAGTTCTTCCTCTCCTTCTTTTGTGATTGTCCCTACCGTGTCTGAGCTGCCTAGAATGACTACTCGTTCCATGAATGGTATCTTTAAACCCAAGGCACTTACCATTACTACTGATAGTCATGAACCTAGTACTGTTGATGAGGTCTTTGCTTCTCCAGTGTGGAAGAGGGCCATGGATGATGAATATGGAGCCCTTACGAAGAATCACACCTGGCGTCTTATTCATCTTCCTACTAATAGGAAAGCCATAGGCTGTCGATGGGTTTTCAAAAGGAAGACATTTCCTGATGGCTCTTGGAAAAATAAAGCCAGATTGGTAGCTAAGGGATTTCACCAACAAGAGGGCTTTGATTTCAAGGAGACATTCAGTCCAGTTATAAAGCCAGTCACTATCCGTACCATTCTTTCTCTTGCTGTTGCACAAAAGTGGACCATTAGACAAATAGATGTCAACAATGCCTTTCTCAATGGCATTCTTCATGAGGAGGTTTATATGTCACAGCCCCCTGGTTTTATGCATAGTGATAAGTCCTTGGTTTGCAAATTGGATAAAGTTATTTATGGGCTTAAACAAGCCCCAAGAGCTTGATTTGAAAGACTTGGCACCACCTTGAGGGAATTTGGTTTTGTAAGCAGCAAATGTGATCAATCTCTCTTCATTCGCATAACTAAGCTAGAAACTACCTATGTTCTAGTGTATGTGGATGACATTATCCTTACAGGCTCTTCTACCACAACCTTAACCAGTCTGATTACATCCTTGAATGCCAAGTTTCCTCTTAAGGATCTTGGTCCGTTGAGCTACTTTTTGGGGATTGAAGTCAAAACCCTGCAGGACGGTGCACTTTTCCTCTCTCAATCCAAATATGTCAGCAGCATTCTACACAAGGCAGGTTTTTCCAAGGCTCGTGGTGCCACTACTCCTATGACCTCAAACCTGCAACTCATCAAAGAAGGCACATTTCCTGTGTCTGATGCTCCCTTATACAGAACCATTGTTGGCTCCTTGCAATATGCTACCATTACTTGCCCTGAGATTAGCTTTGCTGTTAACAAGGTTTGTCAATTCATGCAACATCCCTTTCAGGAACATTGGAGGGCTATCAAGATGATCCTGAGATATCTGGCAAACACACTTTCTCATAGTCTACTCATTAGACCCTCTACTACTAGGTTCATTATGGGGTTTTGTGACGCTGATTGGGCCTCAGATAGGGATGATAGGAAGAGCACCACTGGCTACTGTATCTATCTCGGCCCAAATCTGGTTTCCTGGTCCTCCAAAAAGCAAACAACTGTGTCCAGATCAAGTACCGAGGCTGAGTATTGCAGTATGGCATCCATTGTTGCTGAGATTCTCTGGATTAAGTCCTTACTCAGTGAACTACGGGTCAGACTACCTCAAGCTCCTCTTGTTTTCTGTGACAATCAAAGTGATGTTATGATGACAGCCAATCCTATTTTGCGTGCACGTACCAAACATTTGGAGCTTGATCTACACTTTGTCCGTGAGCGTGCTATTCACAAAGAAATTACTGTTCATCACATTCCCTCTTCTCAGCAGGTAGCTGATAGACTCACCAAAGCCTTATCCGGCCAGCAGCTATTTTTCACTGTTTAAGCAAAAGCTTGGTGTTAGAGATGTACCTTGATTTGAAGGGGAATGTTAGAGTATTAAGCTAATGTGTAATTAGTTTCTCCTGCTATTACTATTGTAACCGATCAGTTAGTATGAATCAGTTAGTCAGTGTAACTAAACTAAGTTAGTTCAGTTTGTTACTAACAAGTCCATACCTAACGGCTAGTTAGGTTCTATATATGTACAGTGAGATTAATGAAAGACACATCAATTCATCCTCTGCCACTACCTACTCTCTCTCTTCCTCTCGCCTCACTTCTCTCTTCCTCTCACGTCTTTCATCTTCTCTTTCACGTCGCTTACAACTTTATTGTCGGAGGATATAGATTAGGGCTCCAGGTAAAACAAGAGACGACACAGGAACATCAACGGTGTACAGTGTTTGCCTTCATGTCATGGTTTTTCACGAAACACCACACGCGTCAGGAATCTTTTCTGGTGGGGTGGGGGACAAAAGAAACCATATTCTATGTCATAGAATAGCCATGTTTATTTTTTTTAGTGAAATAGTGGGTTTGGTTTACAACAAAAAGTCAGCTTTATTGGCCAATCATTTGAGTGTTGACCACTGGATGACCGTAGGAGTATATCAATTCTTCCGAAAGCCCAGAGTGGGTATATCTTAGATGAAATTCAAACTTGGATTAGTGAAACTGTAAAAAAGAATTTGTAATCTCTCACGTCATTGTTTTTGTTAACCATGGGTATTATGTTCCGTAACCAATCCTATTTGAGGCACTTTCATAGACTAAATATGTACATATGTTTAACAGAGATTCTAACTTTATTTCACCATGAGGACTAATCTCTTCAACTAAAGATAACTCCTGTCATTCACCAAAAAAAAAAAATAAAGATAACTCCTGTTGATATTGTTTTTTTTTGTTACAAACGAAGCACAAGGCCAACAAGAAAATAAAAGTTAAATGGGATTAGATCCCAGAGCCTCCTTATCCAATAAGGAGCGCAAATATTGAGGACATGCATCATAAAGGACAGATGTCGTGAGCCCCTCTTTCGCTAGACTATCAGCTATCTGGTTTTGGTTTCTTGAGATGAGTTCGACCTTCAGCTCCCAATTGCACGACAAGAATTCCTTCAACCGAAGGCTTAGCAGGCTACAGCTGACTGAATCCTTCCTCTGCCTCATGTCATCGACCAGCTCCTTTGAGTCAGATTCCATTATAAGTCGTCTGAATCCGAGGTCCCATGCGAGATTTAATCCTTTGAACATAGCAAGTTGCTCAGCCTCAAAACTGTACACTGACCCAGTTCCTGAGCAAAACCAAAAATCCAGTTTCCCATATGGTCCTGAATAACTCCTCCACTACCAGCTATGCCTCGGCTACTAGTTAGATGTTAAGCGTAAGGTATAATGAAGTGGGTTAAGATGGATGTAAGTCCATAAAGTTATTTTTGGGCTGAAAATGCGGGGGCTAAGTTTTGTTTTCGGTTCAAAATTGAGGGCTTGCACCTAACACGATGCAGTACACTCTTCTTTTCAGCAAACTAACAGACAAACATGGCTCATGAAATTGCTCCTATGCAGTTGATTTCTCTAGGTTGTGAACCAAGGCCTATTACTCATGCAAAGGTTTCCCCCATTAAAAATCGCGAACAACCAATAGTTTATGTTAATCCTGGACATAAATTTATGATCATGCCTTTCATTTTTGATAAATGATGGAGGAAATAACGTGCTTGGGACAAACGGAGTAGACGAGATCAACCTTGGAACAAGCAGAAAGCAAAAGAGTACGATGTGTTTCTGTTACCGGGAGACTTGTCGTATATGCAGATACCCACCAACCACTGTGGGACTCCTTCGGTCGTTTGGTTGAACCAATCGCCAGCCGAAGGCCCTGGATGGTCACCGAAGGCAACCACGAGATCGACTCCATCCCCATCGTCTTGCCCGATCGCTTTAAGGCCTACAACGCTCGCCGGCTGATTCGTGCGGTCCGGTGTTCGTGACGATTGGGGACGGAGGGAACCGCGCGAGGGACTTGCGTTAAAGTGAGTTAGCTGTACGTCTCCATTAGACTGCATTCTGGGTTAATTCAGATTAATTATATGGTTACTTAATTTTTCGGAGTTTAATTCTGCGTGTATGGGTGTGTGTTTGTGGCTGCGGACGTTGGCAATTAATGTAGGTTTTAATAAGGAAAATTTACTGTACAGTCCCACATAAGGGACTTATTTATCAAATGGTCCTAAGTTTTAAAATATTTATCAAATGGTCCCAGAGATGTTGTCAATACAGCGCATGGTGTTGTCAATGCAGCGCATGATGTTGTCACGTGACAACTCTTGACAACACCATGAGCTAAATTGACAACACCTCTGGGACCATTTGATAAATATTTTAAAACTTGGGACCATTTGATAAATAAGTCCCTTATGTGGGACTCAACAGTAAATTTCCC
>JANTPZ010001661.1:0-20859 GCA_025593235.1 Vachellia pachyceras | reverse complement strand
CAATTGACAGGGTGTTGCTGCTGGGAGCTTAATAAATCTTGCAACAGTTTTGTATCTCAGTTCAATTCGCGTAAGCCTTCTCACTACGCTTTCTTTCTCAAGGTCATTAGCAAGTCAATTAGTTGAATCTGATTTTACTTTCTCATTCCTCTGTTACTTGTTATCTTTGTCAGGGACCTGCTATCATAGCATATGCTTTGTGTGCATTTTTTGGTTTTCAAGTTCTCGTCGGCATGGTGAAGGTCAAGAAGCTAGATGAACGGGAACAGTTGATAACAGGGACAGCTTAATCAACCAGTAAGTAAAGTGGGCGGTAACGTATTCTCAACTGTCTGTATGGTCATTGTTTTGAATGTTAGTGTTGTGATTGCCCTCGGATAATTCTTTTAATGAAAGAGGAGTCTTCTTTTTGCCGCTTCAGAGGGAAAAATAATGTTATTTGCTTAAGTGAATGACTGACAAATGCATATCTGGAATGTGAATATGTTAAATTTTCATCAGGCATGAGCATGAGGGCCTTTTTTTTTGGGTGTAAGTATGGGGCAGAGCCCGTATCTCTTATATCATTACTCTAAGTGGGAAAGAATCCCCCAGAAAGTCATTATACAAGTATTTCGTCGCTCTTGGAGGTGGCTTTATAAACACTGTAACCACTTCCTCTGATTCAAAACTAAGATTTGCAAGGCAATCAACACATGCATTCCCTTCCTTGTATACATGCTTTATAATTTATATGTTAAGGGCCTATTATTTAATTGGTCTATTTGTTCTATTATCTTAGGGGGCACAGCAGAATCTTGTTGTACTAAAACCTTTGGGATACCCACTATCCAAGTGCAAGGGGATTCAAGCACTTCATTAAATTAAAATTAAATTTAATTCAATGGATTTCACGATTGTGAAAGTTTTGAATACTTAGCCACTTAGGCTTATCTGATATGATGCCAGCATACCAAATACCTCTTAAGACTATATATTTATATATAATATCAATTGAACGGGTCAAGGGCTCTTTAGCTTCCATGATTTGCCATAATTAAAACTGAGGTGAGGTCCTTCAACACTCTATCCGGTATCCTTTACTGACCCATTTAATTTTTTCCCCATTTTCTTTGATTGGTTCCATTGCAGAAGTAGGATTGATAATGCAGCTTGTGCTGATGCTACTTGCTAGTCGACGTCCAGGACGAGAACATGATTGAGAGCTCTAAGAAAGCTAAATTCAACCTTTCAAAAGACGTCAGTGCGTGCCAAAAATTTCAGCCGGCAAACTTATAACTTGTGAGGGTTCCTACAGGTTCGAGGCTGCTTTTTATTATCTCGTTAAGATATCAGGCACCTATGAGGTCGGCAAATCCTTTTTTCTTTTTTGGTTTTTAATCTGAGCCTCCTTTCCTGGTAGATTCACATAATAATAACAGTTCATAAATTGTATTCTTTACGTTCTTCCACATAGGATGTTGTTACGTAGGCTTAATGATAAATTAGCATTTGTTGTTGTAATTAGAACATGATATAGTGCTGCTTACCACAAAATTTGATAGTGGTGAGCTCATCCTGAAACTGAAAATGTAAGTATATGGCATCCATGTGATGGCTTCAAATTGCAGTTCAAACGATGCATTTTTGGTTCTTCGTTTAGCTTACGTGATTGATGTCCAGAGTTTCCCATCCTCAACACTTCATAGTACACACCACACCACCTTCATCATTATGCACACAGTACCTAATTTAATTCCTTTGTCCATTTTATATGTGACAAGATCTCCATCTTAATTTCCGTTGTTTTGTCTTTCTGTTTCTCTGTTGTGTTGTCCATTTAAGAAATGATTTCATTTTTGTTCAGTCTCGTGCCTTTAATGTCACCGTTCCCTAAAATGTCAATATTTAAGTGTACATACATAATGACACAAGAGGACGTAGCACTAGAAGAAACATCTTATGCTAATTAGTAGTTACCTGACGTCTGAATGGGCGGTAGTTTTTTTTTTTTTTTTTGGATAAGAGACGGTGGTTTATCCAGACATCCAAACGTGGTCATGTTCTGTGGTTAGGCGTTAGCCAAGCAGGCGTAGCATCCCTGGGTTTTAACGGAGATTTCTTATTCTTCATTGTCGCAATCAAGTCGTTTGACTTTGGAGCTGGGGTTATAAATGGCGATATAATGGAACTCGGATTAGAAAATGTGAAAAGAAAAGGGAGAAGGGAGAAACAAGGGATGAGAATTGTGGACAGAAAACATTTTCTTTCGTTATGTTTGAGTTAAAATACGACGAAAAATGACTTCTATTGAGAAAACTTAGTAGTGATTACTGATTACTCATCCTTTTTTTGGTCTTCCCGTTTTCTGCTTTTTTCTCTCTATATCCAAATAAGGAAAATTGCATTTTCTCTCTTACTTTATCTTTTAATTTTCAGCATGTTGTTGCGTTGATCAACAATGCATTTTAGGGAGAGGAGTTTTTAGAATAGATTTTAGCCAAAATGCATTCGACGAAGGAGAAAAAAAGCTCACTCTACCTACAATACATTACAAGTCGCAACTTGAACCTTTAAAGTCACAGTTTGAGATATGTCAGGTCGCTACCTTAACATGAAAATTCCGAGTTACGACTTGGTACGTTTCAAGTTGCGACTTATATATTTTAAGTCACGGCCTATGACATTATAATCACTTTTTATTATTTTATTTTTCTCCAATTTTATCACAATAATAAAATATATATGTATATATGTATTATTTAATGATATATATTTTCTTTTAAGTCATTTTCCACCAAAACATCGTTTATCTAAATAATTTTTTATTTTTTAAAATGTATTCTGAATAAAAGTCATATTTTTTCTAAATGGCCATTATTTCTCCCACTTCTTTTATCCAAGTGTGGGATTAACTTTTTTTTTTATAAAAAAATCTCAAGACAAATTAAATTGATCAGGTTAGCTGAACCTGAATGAGAGACAGAAATATTGCACCATTAATCAAGTAGATCTCAACCCCAATATCGGGTGAGAAGAAAAATCTCAATTCTAAGAAGTATGTCGGGCTACTGATTAATCCAAGTCCCTTTCAATGGCCCATTCATTAAAAATGTCAATTACTTGTCATTAGATTCGTATATGGATTTTTTTTATAAAAAAAAAAATCAAGGTGCAATCTCGGTGACATTCAAGATGATCATGGATTCAAGCTGGTTGGGTTTAATAGATGCAGTTAACTCCTCATAACGTAATAAACAAATGTTTAAATCTTTTATTAAAATAATATAACATTTGGTATCCGATAGCACCGACTTAAATAGAAGAATATATGTATGTTTAACAAAAAAAATTGAATGTATGAAAAAGGGAAAGACCCAGGTAAAACTTATTTTTCCCCAAATGATAAAATGAGTGTCTAATCCAATTTTTAGTGAGGATAATTAAACTGCAGATACATTTCAGAATTTTATTATGAAAGAATAAAAAAATCCCGTGATTATCAAATAAGTAAGGATGTTAGGTTAGAAAATACTTTTCTTTCCGGTTTATTCACTGTTTAATTTACCTCTGTGAACTTGTAGTGAGGGGTGGGGGGGAAGGCAAGAACTATAGTGTGTAAATTTGCAATTCCCCGTATTAACCTGTGTGATGAGCAGATTAGAATAATGTTAAGTTTCTGCAATAGATGCTTAGAATCTAAACCTTAAAAATCCTCAGCAGAACAAGAAGCGATTTAATAAATGATCCTTTGAAATTACTCATGTAACTTTTAATTAACAAGCTACGCATAATTACAAAAAAACTCAAAACCATACGGAAATAATAATATTGTATCTCTCTAAGGTAGAGAGTTGGTGTAGATGTAATCTTCATTCTCCAGAACGTTTTCTTCCAACCCACCATTTCCTTTCTTGCACTCAAAGCCCTCTTCTTCACACCCACCTTTTGTCTGCATAACATCATAATTATATTACAGTGATTGTTAATCACTCCAAAAACTTTGAATTAATCCAAGTAAACAACCAGAAAATAAGAAAATTAACCCAGTCAGTGCATCAGACATGAATAATCAGAGAGGCCGGGGAAGAGATTCAAAACTCACAACTGAGGAAGAAGTTCCAGAACCCACAGCTAGTTCAGTATTGTTAACTGATGCTTCGCCTTGAACAACGAATACGACATTAAAGAGGAATATTAGCAGAATCAGAAGCAAAGCTGGTTTGGAGAGTGGCATTTTGTAGGCTATAGCTAGATAGGAGTATATCTATCTATAGTTTGAACCTTGATTTAAGATTAAGAGTGGTAGTGTCCCCTGTCTATATATAACGAAAAGTTTACAGATCGCAGCACCGACGAAAAGATGATATTGTGGGGTGTAATAATAGTGCAGTAGCTAGTATTGTATTATTCAATCAAGAGTTATCTGCTTCTTCTTTGACCTGTCTTCGGATTCCTGAGCATAGAGCTCGTACCCCAAGAGCTAGGTTGGCTTCTCTTGGTGTTTTCTCACTAAATTATATTTAATGAAAGGACACAAGAAGCTGAAAGAGATCGCTTGCCCAGAGAGCTGTCCACTACCTTGTTTCATACCATTTCTTTTTTTTTTTAGGGGAAAAAATAGTGGGGCAGTCTCTGCACTAGTTTCCAAATGCCTTGTTATGAACGGTAAATATCAATTTCCTTACCCGTAGTTTAGAATTATTAATCTTTGTTGTCTTTCCTATAGATGTATATCGCTTCTAATGCCTCAGCTCACTCCCTTGTGTCTTGTAATGTACCGATCTCTCAATTGTCCCCTCCCCTTTTATCACGTAAAATAAAAGACATTTTAGAGGTATGAGAAATCTTTTCTCCAACTTATTCTTGAAATCCGTAAAAAGCATTTAGAAATCTGTAACTTATTCTTAGATTCCCTAAATTCTTCTCGGAATTCGTAAATTGCTTCTCCAAATGGATTCTCAAACATACATGTTGAAAGTAGAAATAGAAGAAAATGAATGTATTATCATAAACCCTTTTAGGTACAACACTAATCTACCATCTCTCGAGGGTGATGAACTAGCCCCATTTTGGAGACTCTTGAAGTGGGAGATCTAAGTTATCCTCCCATTCTCTATTCATTGGTGGGGATTCTTCATCCTCTCACCTTTTGGTGATGATTATTCAATCACACACTTAAACCATTACATTATGACCCTTTTATATAGGCTTTTGAGTCATTAACTAACTAAGTGATTAACACTAATCACTTTAACTAATTCATACTTCAAACACCCCCGCTCAAGTTGACACCCCTTAACTCTAGGTGCTCAACTTGCCAATACAAAAATTACAAGGAGTGAAGTGAGTTAAACTATGCAATTTTGATTCATACAACAATACAAACATTGATTCATAATCTTCCTCTTTTCTCTCTCAGCTATCATCTGCTTGCATGACAGGATATTGAAGCTCCATTGTATTAGCACTTTGCGTTCCATTCCATAAACCACATCACGTGACAATTGCATCTTTCTCCCAACAACTAACAACTGGGAATCTGCATAATTATGAGTGGGATAACTGAGAGAACCATGATTATTGCCATTTCCTTTGTCTCTTTATCCATAGTAATTCCAAAACCAGCTAATAATTCTTTAGGAGTTGAACTTGATGAATTTGAATAATGAGAGGGTTTAGGCCTTGAGTTTTAGTCAGCTTTCAAGTTTTGCCTTACTGTGATGACACAGGTTCCCCAAACTATTGTGAGGAGCAAGATTGATGATCCAGCCAATATGCCACGTGATGTGAATTACTGCTTCCTTTTTTTTATTACCTCATCAGCACTGGTGTCTGAATTACTGGAATCTGATCTTGACCCTCGATCTCTGTGCTTCTTGCAAATGCTTCTTGTTTTTTTTTAGTTTCAGAGATAGGTCGAACACGCCCAACTTCTGCAGCCTGAGATGCATCGGCAATGGTTTTTGTTTGATCAAATATAGAATTTATGGTAGCGCTTTTACCAACTCCAGTCTTTCCCATAACAAGTATTGTGTAGGCGGCATACCAGCTGCCCCTGTTGGGTTGCGATTTCTTGTGCTCTCCTGCTGCCATGGATGACTCTTTTCAGATCCAATTCCTCAGCCCGAATTACATTTGCCAAGTGCATCCGAAAAAGAACCTTTTTTTGTGTGTGTATCCGGTAAAGAACTTTGGCAACAAAGAAGTCTTCCTTTGACTGGCCAAAGCGCTGAAGCAAGCGGAAGAATTTAACTTGGAGATCCTCAATCTTTGCCAAAGAATCCTTCTGGCTTCCAGTGGTGTTATCCTGATATTGGCTAAGTCCTGTATTTGAAACCTGATGTGGGGTACTAGTACGCTGATTCCTCTGATTACCACCAGGCAAGTTCAACAAATTAGAAGGATCTTGATCAACATATTCTTCACCCTGATATCCCTCATCACAGAAATTACCACTGCTTGATAATGGCCTAGATGAAACCAGTGACTTGTACAACAACTGAGAGAAAACCCAATCTCTAACACTTTTCATCAACTACCCTCTTCTTGACTTTCTTGAATAGCCACATTTTGCGCTTCAATGCTTCAGCTCATTTGTTCTCTGGTTCATATCTTCTCAAGATGTTTTGTGTCTTTCTTTGAAATCTTTCTGCCATCTTTTTTCTTGGGAAATCTTTCTTTCTCAGTCTTATGGCTCGTAAAATGAAAGATGCTGATGCAGAGGAGGAGCTGAAGGAAGCTTACGGTGTGTTTGACAAAGACCAGAATGGGTTCATTTCTGTAGCCGAGCTCCGCCATGTTATGACGAATCTTGGTGAGAAGCAGTTTTGCAGGAGATCCGAACGACATCGTGTGCCCAAGGTGCACTCTGGCGGACTGAAATCGTTGATCTCTTCCTTGCCGCTGATCTTGGAACTGGGGGTTCATACATTCCAGAAGCGACAGAAGCTACGAAGAAAGAAACAATTTGGACTTTGACTAAGGATAGCCTGCTGTGATACCATGTTGAAAGTAGAAATGGAAGAAAATGAATGTATTATCATAAACCCTTTTGGGTACAACACTAATCTACCCTCTCTTGAGGGTGATGAACTAACCCCATTTTAGGGACTTTTGAAGTGGGAGATCCAAGTTATCCTCCCCTTCTCTATTTATTGGTGGGGATTCTTCATCCTCTCACCTTTTGGTGATGATTATTCAATCACACACTTAAACCATTACATTATGACCATTTATGTAGGCTTTTGAGTCATTAACTAACTAAGTGATTAACACTAATCACTTTAACTAATTCATACTTCCAACAACACACGTTATAGATTAGTTTTTTTTAAGGTTATCTTAAATAGAGAATAGTTTTTTTTAACACTTGTCGATAAGCCCGTGTCAATCTATCAATATATAATCCAGCTATATATTCTCTGGCTCATTGAGCTAACAAATGGTGGAATTTACTTTATTTGATTGGTTAATTTAGGTGGTCCAAGTATAACTTGAAGAAGAGGGTTACGTTGCATGTTTGATCCATTTTCCTGTAAATAAAATATGTAATGCATCGCTCAATCTTTTTGTCAGGAAATTATTATTCTTTTTGTAGGGTAACTTTGATTTTGACCCAACACGTAACTTTGATTTTGATGTCAATCATACTTTCACTAGTGAAGTCGAGTTCAAAGCGGTTAGACCCAGCACGTAACTTTGATTTTTGATGTTAATCATTGTAGCAACGGCTAATCAGTAATCACAGCTCATCTTTTAAAAATAATTTACTCCTTTTAATTACGATAATGTTCTTAATGACTTCCGTTACAGAATAATTGTCGTGGTGCCGCCTTCGCCAAGTCCCTTTATATTTTATTCACCATAACAAGAATAAATCACCATATAAATTAAAAATACAATTAAAAACGAGTTCAATTATAGGTAGACAGAAGGCACAGTATCTCGTACTTTCACCTTTTCTAATTTTTCTTTTCAAAAGACCGAAGTATATGAGGATATATATGATGTGAATGTCAACGTTTGTTGCTGATAAGAACACTTCGAACCATGTTCCCTGCTGCCAGCATCTCTGATAAAGCAGATCCAAGTTTTGGCAATTTTGACGCATTTTAATGTTAATACTGGATTTATTTGTGACAACATTTAAAAAAATCAAACGCATGTTTAATAGTGTTTTTTCATCGAACGAGATAATCTCCTCCACATATTTATCTCAACTTACGTAAAAGCATTTCTCTACTGTGTTCCTAAACGAACACACTAATTGCAGCGTTGAACCGACAAATCCTATTCCCAGAATACTTTAGCCCTGTTCCAATTTGTAACATAATTGAGTATTCTTTTGGTACACTTCCATGGTCTCAGTTCCTAAAATTTAACACAAAAATATAAAATCAACATCAATCAGTATAAAATATAAAATTTACAGTAGGCTCCGTCATTCATGAGCTGTGAATAGGGGAACTCATTATTTGTGCTATGTTCATATAATGCACAAAGAACTAAATTTATTGGCCAACAAAAACAAATAAATCTATTTAACTATTGGATCCGTTTGGGAAAGCGGTAGATAAATATTTTTACGTAAACCAAGGTAAATATGTGGAGGAAATTGTCTCGTTTTGTGAAAAAACACTGTTGAATGTGTTTTTGAATGAGAGTTAAGTGTTTTCAAACAAGCACATTTATATATTTAAGTTGGTAATAAGTGAATGAGTTTTTTTTTTGGAAATTTATATTTTGAGAAGGGCATGCCATGAATAACAATGATACTTTTATCTATTGGTAAATTAATTAGATGATAAAATAGGTGAACTATGTTTGAATCCCATTTTATTGAGAAATGAGAAAGGCATTCTGATAGTAAAGTTTCAATCTAGAAGTAGGAAAATATGATGCGGATTATCAGCCCCTGTTCATCTTTGAGAAATGAGAAGGGCATTCCGAAATTCTGGTGAAAGTTGGAAAATGGTAATAGGAAAGAGAAGGAAGTAAATGGGGTCAAAAAGGTGACAGAGTTGGTAAATGATGGTATGCCATTTGTACGCTTCCAGACATGCTCTGGTTCGGCATCTTCGATGGCTGCTCATTCCAGACACCCCAGCTCTTCCTTCACGCCGTTCCTTTCTCATTTCCTTCCTCTCCAACACAAACCCCACTTACTATTTTTTTTTCATAATTCCCAAGTTCTTTGCTGGTATTTTCTTATCCGTAATTGGCTGCGTAATTGGAAATCTGCAATTTCCCATTTTGGAAGAAAAACAACAAGAGGTTATTGGCACGGTGAAGTTGACGGCATGGAGAGACGTTAAGCGCATGTGCGTGTAGGCCTATGTGTGGGGGTATAGAGAGAGAGAGAGAGGTTTAAACCACCCTACAGTTTCCAGCCCCACCCACCCAAAAAAAACATACGTACACGAACACGAAGAAGACAGAGAGTCGAACAGAGTAGGGGGGGTTTATGAGTGAATGAATGGAGAGAAGGAGAGGACGAGGAACCTGTCCTTTACAGACTGTAGTTACTCACTTCCACCAACCATCACCTGACCAAACCGCCATTTTTAACGGATTTCTCTTTCCCTCTCTCATATATAAAACCCTAGCTCAGCTTTACCTGCACCTTCTCTCTACCCCCTCATTCCCCCTCTCTCTAGCTCTCTTCCAATGTTGAACTTCTAGGGTTTCGGAAACTCTCTTCTTCTTTTCTCTCTATCTCTCAATGAATCATTAAGGTGGCTTTCCACATTAACTCCGATGAATTCCGTACCCGACTTCTCTGTTGCGGTTTTCTCCCTTTGTTTCCTTTCTCTGCTCTTCTCGGGTTTTGCCTCAGAAGCTGAGCTCCGATCTTTGCTGGAATTCAGGAAAGGGATTGAAAGAGATCCGATTGGAAGAGTTTTCGACACATGGAAGCTTTCTTCAATCAGCGACTTCAACGACTGTCCTCATTCTTGGGCTGGAGTTACCTGCGAAGAGGGAACCGGCAATGTCACCGCCCTACTCCTTGATAGGTTCAGTTTGGGAGGTGAGCTGAAATTTCACACTCTGCTCGAACTCAAGATGCTAAGGAATCTCAGCCTCTCCGGAAATGACTTTACTGGGCGGCTGCCGCCGGCATTGGGGACATTGACCACTTTGCAGCATTTGGATCTTTCCGACAACAAGTTCTACGGACCGATCCCAGCTCGAATTAATGACCTTTGGGGGTTGAATTACCTCAATTTGTCCAAGAATAACTTCAAGGGTGGGTTTCCGGGAGGGATAAATAATCTTCAGCAGCTGAGAGTGCTGGATTTGCGTTCAAACGAGCTTTGGGGTGATATTGGTGATGTATTGCCGGCATTGCGAAATGTGGAGCATCTTGATTTGAGCTCTAATAAGTTCTATGGGGGGCTCTCGCTTGGAGGGGAGAATGTTTCTGGCTTGGCGAATACGATCCATTTTCTAAATTTGAGTTACAACGAATTAAATGGCCCGTTCTTTGAGGGTGATTCAATTGCATTGTTTCGTAATTTGCAGGTTTTGGATTTGGGTCACAATCAGATCAGGGGGGAACTTCCCTCTTTTGGGTCATTGCCGAGTCTTCGAGTTTTGCGACTTGACAGTAATCTATTGTTTGGGTCAATACCGGTCGAGTTGTTAGAAACTTCTATGTCGTTAGAAGAATTGGATCTTAGCGGCAACGGGTTTAAGGGTAAGTAATTTCAATTTCTTTTCTGGCATCCGATTCAGCATTTTCCTTGTTTTTCTTTGTTCTTACTGTAATCCTCTCTGCAACCATACTGCGAGGGGTTTGGGAAGCAATTCAGCATACAGGCCAGCTATTAATTCGTTTTGGTTTAATCTAATTCTCCGTATTATATACTGTCGCCTTAGCGTGGACTTTAACTATTCTTCTTAGTTTGTTCTGAGCGAAGCAGAGTTGGAATGATATAGTTCCGTTCCTTTCATCAAGCTAATTTCATTTCGTGAAAGGCATCTGAAACTAAATCATACTAGCATCATTTACTCCTATCTCAACCTTATACTACCAGGGAATTGAGACAATAATAATAAAGGAATTGTAAAGTTTCAAACGCCCACGCTCGCATGCATGTGCATTTTCGGTAATATCTGAACTGTGAGGTATAGAAAATATGCATTAAGGGAATCTAGCAAGTCTTTGATCACATCTTTTCGTTCTAACACACATTGTGACTGATGAGGAGGGTCGGTAGTGAATAATTAACTTAAAAATAAACATGCATAAATTCATTTTTACATTTTACATAATATAAGTAATTAGCAATGCAACTGAAAGCTGACATAGTACAGAGAAGTGAACGGAGAGTGTGAGGAGGGGAGGGAGGTAGAGGAGAGGGGAATGATGAGACAGTGCGGTGTATTGATTAAAGAAATGCCTGGGGTGCCCATGTGTTCCAGCCTATACAAGCAATGGAGGTTCAAGGAATTGACAGGCTTCGACTACCGTGGGTAAATAATATGTTAACTTGTTAGAGACCTCTACTGTCTGATGGACCAAAACTTTGCAATTAGATTGCTTACAGTTTGTTTGCACTAGAGATCTGCTGATGAAGTATACCTTGATGCTTTGCAATTAGAATGCTTACAGTTTGTTTGCACTAGAGATCTTCTGATGAAGTATACCTCTATGCTCTGTTACAGATGTTTTATGCATTATATTTTACATGTGCAGGTTCAATTCCTTCAATCAACTCGACATCTTTGAATATATTGAATCTTTCAGCAAATGGTTTATCAGGCTCTTTGCCACCATCTTTGAGAAAATGCACTGTGATGGACATAAGCAGGAATATGTTAGATGGTGATGTATCTGTTATGCAGAACTGGGAAGCTACATTTGCGATTCTTGATCTGAGTTCAAACAGGCTGTCAGGAAACTTTCCCAATTTGACAAATCAATTTGAGGGATTAACCACACTTGCTGTCAGGAATAATTCCATAGTTGGAACTTTGCCTCCTAATTTGGGGACCTATTCTAAGTTGTCCATGGTTGATTTCAGTTTGAATGAACTTAGTGGTTCTATTCCTGCTAGTTTATTTGCTTCAACAACATTGACAAGCCTGAATCTTTCTGGCAATCATTTTACTGGGTCAATTCCTCTTGAAAACTCAGGAGCTAGTGAATTAATAATTATGACACCTTATCAGCCAATGGAATATCTTGATTTATCTAACAACTCCTTAAAAGGTATCTTACCTTCTGACATAAGTAGGATGGGAGAGCTCAAACTGTTGAATCTTGCCAGGAATGATTTTTCAGGACAGCTGCCCAATGAATTGAGCAAACTTGTTAGTTTGGAGTACCTTGATTTGTCCAACAATAGATTTAAGGGAGAAATTCCTGATAAGCTTTCCTCCAACTTGAATGTCTTTAATGTGTCCAACAATGATTTATCTGGTGACGTTCCAGTTAATTTGAGGCAGTTTCCTCCTTCATCATTTCGCCCTGGAAATCAAAAGCTGAACTTACCAGATTATAGGAGCAGTGCTTCAGTGCCCAATAATCTTTATGGTCACGAGAAACGTCATAGTTCGAAGGAAAATATCAAGATAGCCATTATTCTTGCTTCAGTTGGTGCTGCTATAATGATTATTTTTGTTTTCTTGGCTTATCATAGAACACAACTTAAAGAATTTCGTGGACGAAGTGGGTTCATTGGTCAAAATACTGGAAGGGATATCAAATCAGGAGGACTTGCACGGCCTTCTCTCTTCAAGTTCCACCCAAATGCTCAGCCACCAGCAAGTTCATTGAGCTTTTCAAATGATCACTTGCTGACATCCAATTCAAGATCACTTTCTGGACAGTCAGAGTTTGTAACTGAAATTACTGAACATGGCTTAGCTCAGGGAACTGGAGCAGCTAGTTCAGCTTCAGTAAATCCAGGTTTGATGGATAACCCTCCCACATCATCTGGAAGGAAGTCATCTCCTGGCTCCCCATTATCTTCCTCACCCCGTTTTATAGAAGCACATGAAAAACCAGTTATGTTGGATGTGTATTCGCCAGATCGCCTGGCTGGAGAGTTGCACTTCATTGATTCTTCCCTGGCATTCTCTGCGGAGGAGTTATCTCGAGCTCCAGCTGAAGTTCTTGGCAGAAGTAGCCATGGTACTCTATACAAAGCCACACTAGACAGTGGTCACATGTTGACTGTAAAGTGGCTACGTGTTGGATTGGTCAAACATAAGAAGGAATTTGCTAGAGAAGTTAAAAGGATTGGTTCTATGAGGCATCCCAACATTGTCCCATGGCAGGCATACTATTGGGGACCCAGGGAACAAGAGAGGCTTCTTTTAGCTGATTATATACCTGGCGACAGCTTGGCCTTACATCTTTATGGTAATTGTTAAACTCCTCCTCAATGCTGTGTTCATTGAAATGTCTACACTGCCATATATAACTGTGTACACTGTGCTATACTTTTCTATTCAAGGTTTTTCCTTTTTAGTGTCCTCAACAATCTCCTAAATATTCGGCAGAGAAGGAAAGTGAGAATGTGATACTAACCTGTTCAAAAGTTGAAGAAAATGTTTGAAAGACAGAGCTTCATTTCATTGTAATTGTATATAAGCATACATGGTTATCAAACAATTAGACTTTCGGTCCCATGTTCATATGGAGTTTGAGATAAATTGCACTACTCATGACTTGTGTATTTGATCTTATAGATTGATTTGAATGTTATATCATTATGCGTGCAATCAGATTCATGTTTTGAAAAATCTATCCTGTTATCGGTCCGGGATTTACAAATTCCCTTTTGTCAAGGCGCATTTCTCTTATTTTTTCAATCCTTATTCTCTTTCATAGGGGAATATCTGAAAAATGCTCAAGCCAGAGTCAATGTTGCAATTGTTTCCTTATATTACTAGATAATAAGTCCCTGAAAGTTTTTAATACACCCTTTGCTTGTGCATGCGGGAGTGTTTGGACGTGCCTTTTTTTGCGGTCTAAATATTTGAATGCATATCAATATGACTTTTGCAGAGACAACACCTCGGAGGTACTCACCATTATCATTCAGCCAGAGATCAAGAGTTGCTGCTGAAGTTGCTCGATGTCTTTTATACCTTCATGATCGAGGGCTTCCCCATGGAAACCTAAAACCAACAAATATATTATTAGTGGGCCCTGAATACAGTGCACGTCTAACTGACTATGGCCTGCACCGCCTCATGACACCTGCCGGAATTTCAGAGCAGATACTAAACCTCGGAGCACTCGGATACCGTGCTCCAGAACTTGCCTCTGCTCATAAACCAGTCCCATCATTTAAGGCAGATGTGTATGCACTTGGTGTGATCTTAATGGAATTACTAACGAGAAAGAGTGCAGGGGACATAATATCAGGGCAATCCGGGGCTGTTGATCTAACAGACTGGGTTAGGCTCTGTGAGCAAGAAGGACGTGTAATGGACTGTATTGACAGAGACATTGCAGGCGGCGAAGAATCTTCCAGAGAGATGGACGAATTGCTTGCAATATCACTCAGGTGTATTCTCCCTGTAAATGAGAGGCCTAATATCAGACAAGTTTTTGACGATCTTTGTTCTATATCAGCTTGAAATTTTTTTTGGTGTAAATGCATCCTGGAATTAGTGTTTTTTTTTCTGGTTCCTCAACCCATTGTTGTTCTGTGATTTCGTCCGTCTCTCATCCTTAATTGGTTCATAGCCATCTGATTTTGGATAATCATCACATTCTTTTCCCTTCTCTTGCTGTTACAGTCTCCTTGTAAAGTGACGTTCGATCAATTGATTAATTGACAGTGCTTTGATTTGAAAACATATGACTCTTCAGATAATCTTCCTTATAATCCCCCTCCTCCCTCCTCGAAGCTTCGTTGTTTTCTGGATAATTCCCTCTTCCTAAATCAAATGCTTTATCCAAGTGCTTCGCACCTTGATTTCTTTATGTCAAGCTTGAAGTGTTATATATGAAGGGAATTGTCGTGTAGATAACTTTATATCGGCATGATCCCAACCATCTTGTTTTGAATTAACTAGGGCTCAATATAACTTCTGAAAACCTAGTTGAAACTTGGAACTCTGTCAGGAAAAAAGTGCTCACTCCTTTTGAGCTCACATTAAAGATTCAAGTACTAGTTAAAATAATATCAAGTTTTTATTTTTCGTATTCTCACTTAATATTTATACCCCTCTGGATATTGTTATCTCATATCTGATATCATTGTCATGCTCCCATTGATGATATTTTAGCTGCAGTTGCAATGCCCCTTTCGCTCACAGCGCGTCAGAACTAATTTAATGGGTCCCATGTGAATATATAACAGGTTCCCAAAGTTTTCAGAAAAAAGATTCTATAGAAAGGAGTTTCCTTCCTTGCTTTTTTTATATCTATCTACTACGAGGAGTTTTCTTCCTTACTTTCTTCGTCACTGAACAATACTGAGTGGGCTTCTGAAATGTTTATGGCTCCGTTGCCAAACAGAGCAAGTGCTGTCAGATGATCATTACTCATTAAAAAGTTCCTTCCTTGGATCACGAAAAGTCCCTTCTTATAATCTAGCTGAATCAACCATGCACAACATTGCCAATTGAAGTTTGAATATCCGTTATCAAAGTGTTCACATTTAATATCAATATTCGATAATGCCTTGTAATGCTGATCCATTGATTTACTCTGCGCGGAAACATGAAGAACAAGTCAACAGGCCCTGTGCTTTTTTGTTGTCGTTACAAATATCAACAGTTACATTTTTCCAAAACATGCTCCTCAATGTATAATTATACTCTAGTCTTGGGATTACCAAAATCATTCCCTAAAAATTAGTAGTATGGGGCTATTAGAGTATGTGTTTGGGAACTCCGTTAGAAGAATGGACTTTACAGATTCCAAGGCATTTTGTGGATTTCGAGATGGTTTTACGGATTTCAAGATGGTTTTTATGGATTTCGAGATGGTTTTTACAAATTTTAAGATGGTTTTTATCTTGGTAAGAGTGCCCGTTGAGGAAAATGGCTTCCCAAACAGGCACAGAATCTTAATTAATCTTCACAAATATTAGAGAGAGAGAGAGAAAGCATTCCTTTGACCAAAAAATTAAAAGAAGTGTAAAATAATAAGAAAATCTTGGAAGACAAGAAAATACAATATTAAAAGGAAAGCCTTCAAAAGCAAGAAACTACTACTATCTACATTCAACGTGTGCGTGTGTGTGTAATCATCTCTTCCCGGGGGCCTATATATAGCCAATAATACAATGAATTCTCTTTCATTGCACTCCTCTTGTTCGCATTGTCTTGTTCTGGTTTTTCTCATCAGCCATGTCTTGCAGTGGTGATCATCACAACTCACAAGTGCTTTGCAGGCAGTTGTGTTACTGATTACCATTTGGGTTTCTCAGACGTCCTCGCATTCATATTTTGCTCAGACTTAGGCAGAAGAAACTTTGTGGAGTGCACTGGAGCCATTTTTTGTGGACTTTACCCGCATATGGCTTATACTTTGGTTTTTTATACAAGACTCAGTTGGCTTTTCAGAATATTAGAAAAAGCTAAATAAATAACTTAATTATAACCTATATTCTAAAATATTTATATATATTATTAAATTATTCAACAGGATCTTAGATTAAGCATCGGAGGTAGTATTTATCTTTCTCTTGGCCCAGGAATTATTTCAACTTTTGGTCTCCTACTTGAATCTTTTGGTTCTTTCGTTGAGCTACGGATACGGATGAACCTGATTTCTGCCAATCACAGCTTTGTCACACTCCTATGTAACTATCTCCAAGATATTTAACTATTAATCGTTGCAAAATCAAGTCATCTGGTTAACAAACAGTAAGGATTTATACGTAACTGTGAATTAAGGATGCGACGCCTGAACCAAGCTCAACGGAATATTTGTGGATAATGGGGTTGATGTTCAAGCACTTTGGGCTGTGCCTATACTTTGATCGCAACTATGGATGCATGGCAATTATATTTTAAATTTTGTCGTTCATCGATCCGAGTCAGACATTGCATTGAATGCGATTACCAGAAATTACAGATTTTTTGCTGTTCTAAATGGAAGCAGATGTTAGAAGATCAGGAGCCAAATAACAGAACTACTCGGCGCGGATGATGGCAATGAGGATAAATGCGGCACGGGAGATTATAATGAGCTTCTTTATTGGTTTCAAATATGGAGCGGATTACAGAGAAGGAAGATTTCCGAGGATTTTAAGGATTATTGGAATGGCACTTCCTAGATCGCCTAATCATCTTCCTCAAGACTATAGATATGTTTGGTAACTCCGGTGGGAGAACGGACACAGATTCCAAGATAAATATATGAGAGGAATTTTGTCGGAATTTTCTCTCGATAAGCGTAGGATCACCCCTTTCATCCTTGGGCTAAGCTGGGGCTAGGCTATGCACTAATAATAACTTGAAAAGAAAGACTGATTGTTAGAAGAATGGCAATCCAAGTCGTCAAAAACTTTCAGCTGGGAAGCAAGAACGTTCTGTATTCAATTCAAGAAAAACTGTAAATTATCTGTTCAACCAAACCATATGAACATTATGTATTTCTTTTTTTTTTTTGCCAAAACATTATGTATTTCAAAAAATGGTAAATATGTAAATTTAACAACAAATTTTTACATCATGACATCTGATAATGTAAAGTTTGTTGAGGTGCAAAAAATTGCACATAAATATATCAAAATGGAGAGAGAGAAAGACAACCTCCGTGTTATTTTATTTATCATGGGTCCGACATTGATGTACATGCATGTGTGATATGTTGGCTACATGGCATTATTTCAATCATCCTTTTTCTCCTTTCTAGAGCTCCAATTTTTAATATATTTTAAAAGTTACCGATATAATTTTAGAAGGCTTTCAATTTAAAATAACAAATATATTAAACAATATATTATCTTATGCCTCGTTTGGTATGCGGAATTGATTTTAATGAAATTGGATGCGGAACTGGAAATGGAATTGGAAGTGGAAGTGAGATTAAAAGTATGTTTAGTATGTTGGAAGAAGTGGGGTATTATTTTAATTTAATATTTATATTTATAATGTAAAAAGACTAATATACCCTTCACAATAAAAAAATTTCTCTTCTTCACCAAAGAAAATTCTTCAACGAGACAATGAACAAGAAAGCGCAACAACGAAGATGAGGAACTAAGACAATGAAGTAGGAACAAACCCAGAAACAGAGCTTCGGTGACAATGACGCAGGCGCAAATGCGCGCTCAGACAAGGACGACTACATAGGCCTAGGGTTGGGCGGCTCATTCTAACCACCGTTTGAAGAGCAAGCTTGTGGAGGTCGCCATGTATGTGAGATAATCTCGCATAGCAAATCTAACGAGCAAGCTTGTGGAGGTCGCGTCGTAGGTTGCCGTTCATCGTCCAAATTTGAGCAAATCTGACCAATCGTAGGTTACCGTTCGTCCAGATTCGAGTTCGTCGTAGGTTGCTGCAACAAGTTTTGTTATCCTAATCTGTGAGCGAAATAGTAAATAGCAAGGAGGTCGCCCTTGTCATCCAAAGTCGAGTTCTTCGCCAGGTTGGTAAATAGCAAGGAGGTCGACGTTCGCCGTTCTTTGCCAGACTCCTTGCCAATATGTCCACTAGTAAAGAAGATGATGGGAGGTCGCCGGAGTCGCATATGGAGGGCAATGAGGTCGCCGGAGATGGAAGGTCTCCAGATTCATCGTCGTCTTCCATGCCGTCACCGTTACCGTTGCTGTCACCGCCTCCGTCGTCATGCTCGCTGGAGTCACTGAAAGGTACAATGGTCATGCATAAATTCTCATGCTGATGGAACCCACTTCCAAGGGGGCTGATGGAACCCACTTCCATCATTTTTCATGGAATTGGATTCTATGGGGAACCCACTTCCACAACACCAAATACACAAAAATCTGGAATCTAGTTCCAATTCTAACTCCTAGCCCCAGTGCTCAGTTACCAAACGGGGTATTAAGGATTTATCATGATCATAATAGATAATAATAATTTAAAGTTTAATTTCTTTATTTTATTTTTTTATTAGGAAGAATAGAAAGAGAGGACATTAGGGCACCATTTAGAAACTTCATATAAGGATTTATAAGTACTTATAAACACGTTCAACAGTATTTTTTCGTAAAACGAGACAATTTCCTCCATATATTTGCCTCGACTAGTGTAAAGGTACTTATAAGTACTTCTCCACCGCGTTGCCAAACGAACCTTAGATATTTAATGCCAATTGGAGTAACAGATTAATTTGAGAGATAGTTGTAGATGATTGAGATATATTACATCTATATGCACTATAGATTAACAAGTTAACATTTAAATATATTTATTTACACAATTATACACTCTCTCATTTCTTTTCTTATCCCCTCTCTTCAACCCATCGACACCTCCACAAGTAACTAGTTTGTTGGGGGGCAACCCTCCACTTGGTGGGTTTAGACAGCAGAAATGTAACCCGTTAGGTTACGACCCATCTAACTCATCAACCCGTGCATGTCTACCCGCAACTTGTGGGCTGCCTCGCATTCCAAACTCCACTTAGCGGAACTTTATTCCTTAATGTTAAATTTTCTATCAATGTCACAATATCAGCCATGGAAAACTACTATTTCCCCTCATTAATATATTAATAATATAAAAGCTAATTAAAATTACATTTAATTCTAAAATAAGGTTTTATTTAACTTTTTTACTATATTTATCTTTGTCTAATTATTCCTATCAATTACCATATTATTTAAGAAATTTTTTAATGAAGTAGTTTCAATACAAATAATTTAAAATATGATATATAAGAAAAATTAAAACATATTAATTTTAAAAAAAATTTCAATGAATACAGATTCGTGAACTAAATTGTAATTATACTGTCTATATTAGTGTTAGACAAATACATTAGAATCAAACTCACTTCGAATATTTATAACTAAACAGTAAATCATGTTGTGAAAAACAAATGAATTTTACTTTTTAATGCAAACGCTCACAGTATTTTACAGGAGACACGTTTATGAGCGCTAAGTGACGTCCTGCAGTTCAGTGATTCACTTCTGTCCTCTCTCTGAATCTCTGACCCAAGAATCAGATCGATAGGGCCATGGCTCTGCAAGTGCTACTGAAGCGAGCCATCGCAAAATCCAAGCCTACCAGGCTCAACATTTCTCTCTGCGGTGCTTTCTCTACAGCTTCTTCTCCTTTCACTACTTCGGCCACTGCCACCCATGATGCTCGCTTGCCTCAGCTTCCACCATTTGATTACCAGCCTCAGCCATACAAAGGCCCACTGGCCGATGAAGTTTTCGACAAACGCAAGAAGTTCCTGGGTCCTTCCTTATTTCACTACTATCAGAAACCTGTAAGTCTCCAGAATAAACCAAACCTTTTCTATTTTTTTCTAATTTTTTCTGCTTCTGCTGAAAATCCAATAATGTGCAATCAAAGCAAATTATTCTCCTTTCTGTTCGCTTCCATTTGTGTGTGTGTATGCATTCCGTTGGGTTGAGATCTTTTTCCCTCGTCATTTTCTGATTCCTTTCCTGATTCTGTTGGCTTCAGAGGGACAATCAAAACGAGCTGATATATTGAGCAATGCCAATATCTGGTCTGGTGTGCTTGCATACGCTTTACTCGTGCAAGTTCTCAGTAGCTTTTTCGCCATTCAATGCATTTCTTTGAAAAAATTTCTTTGAATCCCCGTTTATGCGATGGTCTATTTTGCTTCTACCGCCATAACCTTTCTTGGTTTTAATGGGATCTGATCCTGATGTGCTTTCCTCCCATTTTGCATTGCGTCGTCCATCATGACTAGAACTGTCATTATATCTTGTCACTGCTTATTAAGATATGGATGGT
>JANTPZ010001660.1:0-19617 GCA_025593235.1 Vachellia pachyceras | reverse complement strand
AAACATAAATCACTTTTCAAAACCTAGGTTTTGTCTCGGAATCTGTAAAAGCTATTTTCCAAAATCTATTCTCCAAAACCTAGGTTTTGCCTCGGAATCTGTAAAAGCTACTTTCAACCAAAAACACAAACAAGCTCTTATGTTTGGGAAGTTATTAGCTTTTACGGATTCCAAGGCAAAAAAGTGGGTAGGAAAGAGGAAAGTAAGAAAGAGAAAGAGAGAAAAAGTAGGAAAGAGAAAACCTAGATTTCAAACTGAGGTTTTATAACCAAAATAGCTTTTGGGAAAAAAAAAATTTTGTTTGAACAAAATCTCGGTTTTGAGCTAAAACGTAAGTTTTGAAACCAAACCTAGGTTTCAAAAACGGTTGCCAAACCAGCCCTAAAATTACAGTCTAATTTAAATTTGAGATAAGGTAGGTATTGACTTTTAGTGTGTGTTTGGGAATCTGTTAGGAGAAAGTAGTTTACGGATTTCGAGAAGAATTTACAGATTTCAAGATAATTTTAGGAATTTCAAGATAATTTTACGAATTTCAAGATATTTTTTATCTTACCTTGCGCGTAGGGAAAAATTTCCCAAACATGAACTAAAGCTTAGTGGATAAATGTGACTTTCAAGAAGAGACTGCCCAAGATTCTTTTTTTTTTTGTAAATAAAAATTATACAACTTGAATTTAGTAAATTGTTTAATAAAGGGTTTTGAGCTTTTTACCACTCAATCAATCCCACCATATGACATATTTTACATTTATACTTTAACCAGGCGTACAAGTTACTTCCTCCTATTTTTTTATAAGAGATTTTCAGGGCTATTTTAGTGTTATTCATTAAAAAAAGACAGTATTTTGTCTTGAGTGTTTATTTAAAATTTTATTTTATATCCTCATTAAAAAGGAGTGTTTATTAATGATATTAAATATTTAAAGCCACCGAGCCAATTATTAAATTACAGTATTTCTAGGAATATTGTATTTTCGACATGTTTATTAATCCAACTAACTTTAATTACATTTTTTTAATACTCGAAATCTATTTATTTGTCTCTTATAAGAAGATTGAAGGGAGTCATTTGAGGAAATGGAAGGTTTTTTTATCAATCTCTCAATCTAAAATGATAAACTATTAATTTTTGTCTTCTAACTTTATTATTCTATAATTTTCTACCCGAGGATAAATAGTTACTACGTGAAAGAGCTAATATTTTTAAAAATGTATTTTTTAAGAAGCATGTACATCCTTATAACAGATAATTTTGTACGAGGCAGTATCAAAACTCAATCAATTTAAATTATTTTAAATACAATATAATATCTAACTTGTATAACATGCGAGATTAAGGAAGCAGTTAATTTGATAGACATAGAAAATTGATAAATAATTACAACATAAATAAATATTTTTAAGTGATAAATTTAATTTCTTTAATCCTTTTACAAGGAATAAATGTCACACTTCACTACCAGAAAAATATCGTTTAGCGACGGACAATTCCATCGTTAAATGACTATTTTTCTTAAAAAAATTTCTATTTAGCAACGGAAAATATTAGCGATTTTCGTTTTAGCGACGGATTTTTTTTATAATGCTTGTTTTTATTCATAATAAACATTTCGTATAAAAATTTTATTGTGAGTTTCTCATTTCCGCTCATTTAATCCTTCATGTTAATTTCAGTGCATTTTTTATCACATCTCAAAAATATTGACTTCCGTATTATCTCTCTTATTCTTTCTCCTTATAAATAAGAGTATTTTTTAAACCGAGTTTATAATTTTACATATTTATTATCATGAACCAACTTTCCAATGTACTTGGTTCAATTAAATGTTTCTTATAAAATAGAACGGAAGAGTAGTAAAATACAAGATGATGGAAGAAAGCAAGTGATGAGGTAATATCATTAAGTGCCTGTTTGGATAAATGATAGATACTACTTTTACAATTTAATTTACAGTTTATAAAGTAAGCATGTAATATAAATTTTTCACAATTTACGTAAACAATGAACTAAAGCTTAGAGTGGTGGATGTTTGTTAGAGGAGGAGGAAGTAGTTCGTTGGTGTGACCCAGTCATTTTTATGTCTGAAAGGGAATTAAGAACGTGATATAAACCATTTCGAAATCTGTAAAATCATCTTGAAATAATCTATAAAATCACCTCGGAAGTCGTAACTCCTTTCTCCCAACAGATTTTCCAAACACACACTAGAGATAATGTTTCAGTAGAGTTGTTGAAAGCGAACTATATTTTAGAATGGATGGTACAATTTTTTTATAGAAGTGGAAATACCTCTAATCGGTTGTTTTTTTTTTTTGAATTCCGATGAATCATGTTATATTCACCTTATAAATAAGATCACAGGAGTTCTTTGCCTTTTCCCCACTTTTTTCTTTAATAAAGAAATTCTTTTGAGGGCTCTTAAAAAAGTAGGAGGATAAATTCATCCATATCTAAGGCAGTGCAAATCCTCGGTGTGCTTCCTCCCCACAATTGAAGGAAATTTTTTAATAATCAGATCTAAAAAAATTAAACAAAAAGTCACAACACAAATATATATATAATCCATCCCCATATTCCCTTACCTTTACATCTTCTTTTGTCTAGAAGATTTTTTTCCCTCATGCCCATGCAAATTTTATTCATTTTTAAATATTTCAAATTAATAAAAAATAACAATAAAAATATTACTAGTGAGTGTAATATTTTCATTACTATAAATTATAAATTAATATGATATTAAACAAATTATAAGAAGTTATTGAAAATAGTATTCATATGTTAGGAGAAAGTTTATTTTTTTTTCACATTCTCCTTACAATACATGAGCCAGCTTCTTATTAATTATAATGCTTTAATTCTGATCATTTTCTTGATGGATACAATTAATAATATTTCTGTGGATAATCTTGATGTGATTCGTTGTGTTGTCACATTCTGAAAAAAAAAACGAACTTTTAAAAACAAAGAGAGAACTTTGAGTTAAAAGATGTGGAGGTCCCTTACCATGCTTTCCACTGCATGAGCTTATTAATTAACAATATTTTGTGGGATATGATCTCTATTTTTTTCCCTCAAATAAATAAACCCCTTTATTAAAAGTATATTTATTAAAATATAGCATACTAATTTAGTCATAGACAACTAAATATATATACACACACACACACGAAGAGTGAACTTTACTTCACAGAGTGATATCTTATTCAGATATGAATAAATGAGGAACAAAAAGGTCTTAATAATACATAAATATTTCATTCTCTAGTCCCTTTTTATTCCTTGCCTAATTAAGCTTCACATTCAAGTCTTTTGTCTATGTTGGCCAGAAAAATGTCTTTTTCTATAAAAAAAATAAATTAAACAAGTTTTATTTATTTTTTTGAATTTTGAAAAATTGTCACTCTCTATGCAATCCAGTGTTTAATTGTTTCTAGAACATAGAAGCTTGTTAAATTTTAGCAGAAGGGATTTCTAAAAGATACGGTAAAAATAAAAATGAAATCTATTTCACGTATGCACATTTAATGAAAAAAATTCAAAATAAATAATACATGTTAATTATTATTAAATTACATATTTTCCCAAAAAAATAATAAATTGAAAAATATATAATAATTTAATTTAATTTTTAGAATTGTATCCTTTTATGTTTAAATTTGTTGAAAATATTGAACAGAGATCAAAAGAAAAAAATTGCAATAAAAATAGACAACAATATGAAGAGATTCCAAATGAATTTTTTATTCTGAATCAAATATTAAATTACACACACACTCTTCCTATTCTTATTATAATCCATTTTCCAAAAAAAAAACAGAGAGTACGTAGTTATTATTAGAAATTATAAAATTACATATGTGTTTAAAAAAATCACCATCTAAAGTTTAATGCAATTTTCATTTATCATTTTTCACGACTTTAAATCTAATTCAATTTAAGAATTTTATTTTATTTTTTAATAACATTAGTTACTCAACTATCTCTCTTTAATTTCCATGTAATAATTGAGGACTTGGAGATATTTTTATATTACATGCAAGAAGAGGAAGAACAGTCGCAAAAATATGCATTAGGTGCCAACTCGAACAGTAGATTTTTTTTATTTTGACAATGATGATTAGTATATCTTAATGAGAAATTTAGTGTTAGATCCCAGGTAAAAAAGTTATTTAAGGAATGGTCCCATGGAGGAAAATATTTAATGAGAGGTCCTAATTGACAACATGAGGTTCTTACATTGACAACACCATATGCTGTATTGACAACACTTCATGTTATCAATATGACCTCTCATTAAATATTTTCATCCATGTGACCATTTCTTAAATAACTTACTTATTTAGAATATAAGAATAAATTTTTCAAGCATAATTTAGGCAGAAAGTTAATTAGAGGCGTGTTGAAAGTGAGAGAAGCATCTTGGAACAGTGACATTGTAAAGAGTACAGCTTGACTTGAAGGATTACTTTGAGAATAACATCTTTTAGCATTGGGCCAAGTTTCTAATGTTCTCTGTTCTGTCTTCTGCTTCAATTTCTGAACCAATTCTGTTCCTTCTGCTCCCTCACTGGCATTTATAATACATATATATATATATATATGGAAGGTTTTGATTTTACTTGCTTGACAAGTGTGTCTGAGACAAACTCCAACAAAATACGCAAGTGAACTCAGCAATCATCACTCTGATCTCAAACTTCGTACTTGCCCCTCTCTCTCTCTCTCTCAAAAGATGACCTCAACTCTCCGCACAGTTTCAAAAGAAACCTAATAGAACAGTGTTCATGCTGTCATATTCGATGTCAAATTTGATCCTTTATGATACGGAACACAGATTCTTGCTCAGATTGAGCATGAGGTTTCAAACACGTTCAATTTTTTCAACAAGTTGAAATTCCCCACCCTTATGCTCCGTTTGGTTGCATAGAATTGGGGTTGGGAGTGGAATTGGGGTTATAACCCAAAAATTAATTTGTTTTGTATCATGAAAGTAGATTCCATGGAACCAAAAAAAGGCTGGAACTGGGTTTCAACCTCCCCCCATGGGAACCCAGTTCCAGTTCCGTGGAAATCAGGTCTGGACCCTTTTGCCCTTCTCCCTCCGCCATCTGCTCTTCGATCCGACATGATGGAGGTGGGTGATGGCTACTGGCGAGCGGTCGACAGAAGTGGCGACGGAGGTCCTTCTTCTCCGGCGACAGAGATGGGCGACAAGGAGGAGGGATCTGCAGGATTTTATGCTGGACCTTTTCCCTCCTCTTAATACCCATAATCGTCGGAATCATCTACGTCATCTTCAGACCAAAGCTTCCTAAATTCTCCATCGACCAGTTACATGTTGTCCAGTTCAACATCAGAGGTAGCAACGACCTCTCCGCCACGTTCGAATCTCGAATCATCGCCACAAATCCCAACAAGAGGATCGGAATATACTACGAATGAGGCAGCAACATCGAGGCACGGTACAAGGAAACGAAGCTAGCCAGAGGATTGTTGCCGAGGTTCTACCAGGGACACATGAATACGACGATGCTTAGCATCCTTATGAGTGGACAGAAGCAAGATGCTTCAGGTTTGTTCAACACATTGCAGAGGGTAGTAACGATGAAGGAGCCTCTGAATCACGTTTCAGCATAGAGCAGAGGAGAGAGAAAGCTGAATGCCTGAATCAATGGTTGTACCAAACATACTTTTCATCTCATTTCCACTTCCAATTCCATTTCCAGTTCTATCAAAATCAATTCCGCATACCAAACGGGGCATTAGTTCCTCTCAAACCTAGCCAGGGAGTAAAAAAAGATATGGAGCGTGTTTGGAACAGTGTTAGAGGGTCCAATCGTTCATTGAACAGTGTCATAAGCCCGATAGCTTTACTGTTTCAATTTTGCACTGTTTGGATCTGCTTCTTCTAATAAGAGCCTCTCCCCATAAGCCACTCTTCACCATAAGCTGAAAGTTGGAGCTTATTCTCACCTATTCCAGCGGCACGTCGTTCAGAAAGTGTTTGGTAAATTTGGGAAATAGGGTTTACTTTTTTTAATAAGGTTCATATACATAAAGTTGAACATGTACATAAAGCTGAACACTTTACTTCTCAATTTCAATAAGTTCATTTTTTTATTTTTTATTTTAGAAAAAAAGTTACTTATCCCACCGTGTTCCCAAACACATTCAATTTTACAAATAAGTCATTTATTCCTCCGCTTTCTCAAACAAAAATCACTTTTACAATCTGACTTATTTCCAACCTCACTTCTTCATAAGTCAGATTGCAAAAAAGTTACTTATTCTACCGCGTTCTCAAATGGGCCTATATTAACCTTATCAAGGTTTGACATCAAGATAGAGATGCAACTCAATTTAATAGTTCTTCCCAATGTTCAATGAAATCGATTGCGAACTAAATGTTGTTAGTTGCTTATATTCTTTCCATGCTTAATATATGGTTTATTTTAATAAAGAAATTAAACTGTAATGTGAATATTATATTAAAGACCAGAGAAGTACACACTCTTGACTACCATAGACACATTCATCTATTTGTATCACTCACCTAATTGCTTCATGAGAGTTGAGACTTGAGTACTTTATGAAACATGTCAATCCTACAAATATGAGATGGGATAAAATTAACTTTTTATTACCTGCATACACACAAAGAGAGATAAATTGGTGTTTTTAGGTAGAATTCAAAAAACAGATAAAAAGGGTATTCAAAGAACGCGTCTTTTATCTCAAGTGTCTTAATTTATAGTTTATTTAACCATTTCAGTGGTGAAAACGCGACTGGCTTGTTGATTACTGTCTCTGTTATAGTTTATGTCGACCGTGTTGCTTCAATTGTGTAATTTGGATTATAGGATTCAACGTTGTTTGAGCCTTTGCCTAATTCTTAATTATATGTTGTCAACTTGTTATTGCAATCTTTTCTTTCATCAAGATAATAAAGAAAGAAAAGTAGTATTCTTTCTTTTGCTAAGTATAACTATTACTGTATTCGATGCAATAAATTTATATACACCTTTTAAAAAATTCAAACATTGGTTGGGATTTGCATTAATTATACCCAGAACCCAAAGGAAATGTCATTGGATTTGCATCAAAAGATGCAATTCATTGGGTCAAAGTGTCTCATTCCATTTGTATTTATGAATCCTTATGCCTTATGTGTGTGGTTCAAGTTAACCTTTGGCAAGCATTAATGATCTCCTTCTCAGGAGATTCCAAAAAAAAAAAGAAGTTGTTTTAATGTTAAACACATTTTTATCTGTTAAATCTCTAAGTAATTATATTCTGAATCTTCATTTTTTTTCATACATTCTCTTTAATATCTTTCCCACCATCAATTCCCTCTCTTACTCAGCCGTTTATTAACAAGGGCATACTAGGTAAAAAAAATTAATTTCTTACCCATTAATACTTTTAATTAATTTTATTCGATTTTTTAAACCGCATGATTCGATTAATAAAAGGATATGATAAAAGGACTTGAGTGAGTACACAACTTTAATTCATAGAGGAATTGATATTATAATTGTATTTTTGAAGCCTTCAAATCAAATAAATAACTTTCATTGGTTCAAATTCCTTCCCTAGCAAAACAAAGCCATGTAGAGAATAAATCAATAGCAGTTTGAGAGAAAAAATTGAATACATTTAAACTAATTCTCATATCTATAACCTATATATATAGATAGATAAAAAAATGACAGATAAAGTACCTCGAAAATAGTGAATCCCAGAATAGTAATTCGAAGTAGTTTAAAATCCCAGAGTGATGATAGTTCCTCATGCGTCTTTAATAAAGTTTAAAGGAAATGACTTGAATGACCTTGTAACTCATAAAGGCAGCACTTTACAATATCTGATTTGGCGAAAAAGTAGTACTTCATTCGAATGAGTTTTAAATTGACGAAAAATAAACGGTTTAGAAAGTTGAACTTGAAAATGATGTAACTTCTCCATTTGAAGTCCAAATTTGACAAATGACTTATCGTTGTAAAGCCCTTTGAGTATACTTTCGAATTGAACAAGTTTGAAATCAATTGGATATGTGGTTTGAGAGATATCATAAAAAAACCGAACATATATCATAAATAAATGTATTCCAGATATATGTTCGGTTTTTTATTATATCTGTCAAACCACAAATCATATGGCTCTGAAACTAATTTCATTTAAAAGTATACTCAAATGGCTTTCCATCGATAGGTTATTCGTTAAATTTCGAGCTCAAACGAAGGAGTTACAACATTCTGAAGTTAGATTTAAAACGGTTTACAAAGCAAATTTTCTAAACCAAAGTTAGAAGTTACGCTTTAGAAAATCTCCTTTCTAAACCATTCATAGGAGAAAAGGTTTAGAAAATCCAGCTTCATTCGAATGAGTTTTAAGTTGACGAAAAATAAACAGTTTAGAAAATTGAACTTCAAAACACTGTAACTTCTCCATTTGAAGTCCAAATTTAAGGAATGACCTATGGTTTAAAAGCCCTTTAAATATACTTTCGAATAGAACAAGTTTGAAATCAAATGGATATATGGTTTGAGAGATATCATGAAAAAAAGAATATATATTAGGAATAAATGTATTCCAAATATATGTTCAGTTTTTTATTATATCTCTCAAACCACAAATCATATAGCTCTGAAACTAATTTCATTTGAAATTACACTCAAATATCTTTCCATCGATAGGTCATTCATTAAATTTAGAGTTCAAATGAAGGAGTTACACCATTTTGAAGTTAGATTTAAAACGTTTTACAAAGCAGGCTTTCTAACTGGGAGCTAGAAGCTACGATTTAGAAAGTCTCCTTTCTAAACCGTTCATAGGATAAAGGTTTAGAAAGTCCAGCTTCATTCCGATAAGTTTTAAGTAGACAAAAAATAAACGGTTTAGAAAGTTGAACTTCAAAACGTTGTAACTTCTCCATTTGAAGTTTAAATTTGACAAATGACCTATGGTTAGAAAGCCCTTTGAGTCCATTTTTGAATGGAACAAGTTTGAAATCAATTGGATATGTGGTTTGAGAGATATAATAAAAAAACCAAACATATATTAGGAATAAACGTATTCCAGATATATGCTCTATTTTTTATTATATCTCTCAAAACACAAATCATATGGCTCTGAAACCAATTTTATTTGAAAGTATACTCAAAGGGATTTCTATCGATAGGTCATTCGTTAAATTTGGAGTCCAAACGAAGGAGTTACATCACTCATTCAAATGAAGAAGTCCAAATTTGTACCTTGATGATGAGGCACTTATTCGAATGAGTGTTGGAACTCATTCGAATGAGACTTTCTAAACCATTGCTGATGAAATACGGTTTAGAAAATGAAGATGTTTCACTCATTCGAATGAAGAATAACACTCATTTAAATGAAGAAGTCCAAATTTATACCTTGATGAAGATAAGTCACTCATTCGAATTAGCGCTGGATCTCATTCGAATGAGACTTTCTAAACCGTTGCTGATGAAATACGGTTTAGAAAGTGAAGATGTTTTACTCATTCGAATGAGGACTAGGACTCATTCGAATTAAGAAGTTCAAATATATACCTTGATGAAGATGAGACATTCATTCTAATGAGTGGTGGAGCTCATAGGAACGAGACTTTCTAAACCGTTGCTAATGAAATACGGTTTAGAAAGTGAAGAGGTTTCACTCATTTGAATGAGGACTAGCACTCATTCGAATGAGACTTTCTAAACCGTAGCTGATGAAATATGATTTAGAACGTGAAGAGGTTTCACTCATTCGAATGAGGACTAGCACTCATTCGAATGAAGAAGTCCAAATTTGTACCTTGATGAAGATGAGGCACTCATTCGAATGAGTGGTGGAGCTCATTCGAATGAAACTTTCTAAACCGTTGCTGATGAAATACAGTTTAGAAAGTGAATAGGTTTCATTCATTCCAATAAACCATGTGTTCATTCGAATGAAATTCACTTGTTTTAAAAAGCATAATTTCGAAATGTTGTAACTTCTTGATTTGAACTTCAAATTTAATGAATGATATATCTATGGAAAGCTCTTTGAGTCTACTTTTAAATGACATAGATTTAACAATCATAGGATTTGTGTTTTGAGAGATATAGTAAAAAACTGAACATATATCAGGAGCACGTTTATTCCTGATATATGTTCAGTTTTGTGATGATATCTTTCAAATCATATATCCAATTGATTTCAAACTTATTTCATTTGAAAGTAGACTCAAAGGAATTTCCAACCATAGGTCATTTGTCAAATATGGAGATCAAATAAAAAATTTACAGCATTTTGAATTCACACTTTATAAACCGTTTATTTTTCTTCAAATTAAAACTCATTCGAATGAAGCTGGACTTTCTAAACCATTTTTTCTATGAATGGTAAACCGTAGCTAGAAGCTGCGTTTTAGAAAGGATGCTTTCTAAGTTCGTTTTCTAAACTGTTTTAAGTCTGAATTTTAAAATACTGTAACTTCTTTATTTGAACTTCAAATTTAACGAATGACATATCTATGGAAAGCCCTTTGAGTCTACTTTCAAATGAAATAGGTTTTACAATCATAGGATTTATGTTTTGAGAGATATAGTAAAAAAAAGAACATATATCAGGAACACATTTATTCCTAATATATGTTTTGTTTTTTGATGATATCTCTCAAACCACATATCCAATTTATTTCAAACTTATTTCATTTGAAAGTAGAATCAAAGGATTTTCCAACCATAAGTCATTTGTTAAATTTAGAGATCAAATGAAGAAGTTACAACGTTTTTAAATTAGACTTTCTAAACCTTTTTTCCAGTGAACTTAAGACTCATTCAAATGAACTTAAAACTTGTTTGAATGACTCTAAACTTTCTAAACTGTTTTTCGTATGAATGGTTTAGAAAGCCTTCTTTCTAAACCGCATTATTTTTTGTGCGATTTGAAATATGACCTTCATTCAAATGAACCATAGGTTCATTCGAATGAAGGCCATTACTTTCTCGCCAAATCAGATATTATAAAGTGTTGCCTTTATGGGTTACAAAGTCATTCAGATAATTTTTTTTAAACTTTTCTAAAGACGTGTGAGGAACTATTATCACTCTGGGATTTTAAATTTCAAATTACCTTTCTGAGATTCACTATTTTCGAGATACTTTTTTCATCATTTTCTCACTATCTGGGAAATTAATGCCCTGAGGCCTTGAGATTTAAATCCAACTGGATTGTGGACCACTCTTCTGGCCTGAGTTTGAGAGGAACTGTTATATGCATGCCTTCCCCTTTATCTATATATATATTAGTTATATTAATCTATACTGATATTATTAAAAATTACCAAAATATCTTTAATAATTATAAGAATATACTAAACACTTATTGAACTAACTTCCTTCTGATTTTCAATCTATGATTTGGTTAAATTTTTTTTTTCCACTAAGAAATCAAGAGAGCTTTGCTAAAAAAAAAAGAAAAAGAAATCAAGAGAGTTAAATAATTAATGCATAGATTATTTTTTAAACTAATTTATTCGACTCATAAATTGAGAGATAATGTAATGATCCATATAAGCATTGTAGAATATATGTTATAACTAATAATTAATTTACCTTTTCTTCTCTCTCAAGAAAGTATGTTCATACGCTTAAGAACCAGATGTACGCTTTTTTTAATAAAAAAATCATATTATAAAAAGATAAAATGTTCAAAAAATACAAGTTCAAAACAAGGGTTCCATAGAGAGAATTTCCTTAAGAAACAAGAATATAATATTATGGAAGATTAGAAAATAAACAAGCTTATAGAAATTCTATGTAAGAGCAAATAACAAAAGCAACACCATTTTGTGATGTTTAATAGAAATTCTATCGGTGGAATTTTTTTAAGGATTTAAAAAGCTAAATAAATTATTAATTGTAACATATATTTACAAAATTATATGTATAATTAAATTATATATCAATTAAATCAGATAAATTAATTTAAAAAATGATAAATATATCTGTTATTTATAGAGAAGAATATTATATTTGGATGATACGCGGATCAATTCTTCATCATGGGAAGAGCCCCACACACACACCCCAGCACAGGATCCATCCTGCGACTTCCTCTAAGCTGAGGGAACAGTAATGCATTGAGACCATGGGGCTTTGGTTTATTGGTCCTTAATCAAATTGGGCATGATTAATTGAACAAATTATTATTCACATATGATTATATATGTTGAAAACAAAGTAATATAAAAATATAAAATAAAAAGTTAATGGGCATTAATCACTCTTAAGTATTTTTCTCAATGTATTGAGCATTCTAAGTATTTTGTGATATATTCAACATTTGAAGTATTTTTTATATATATTTAGAACCTTAAAACATTTTTTTGTGCATCTAACATCATACCATAATAAATAATTGGTTAAAGTATACTTTTAGTCTTTTATGTTTGTGTCAAGTTTAACTTTAGTCCTTTAAGTTTAAAAAATGCACTTTTAGTCCTTCAAACTTAACGCCGTTAGTCTCTCCTAACGGAAATTGCCGACTCATCAAACTTAACGCTATTATTTGAAATATTTTTTATTTTATACAATTTAAAATATCAAATTCATTATATTATTAAATTAAAATTAAAATTTGAGTATGCTTTGTCAACATTTTATTGCACAGTCATCAATTAAATTTGATGAAAAGCAATTTTCTTTAAGAGAAACTAACGGCGTTAAGTTTCAGGGACTAAAGTGCATTTTTTAAACTTAAATGACTAAAATGAAACCTGACGCAAACATAAAAGACTAAAAGTATACTTTAGTCAAAATAATTTAAAGTGGTTGATGCATTATAAAATATTTTATAGTACTGAATACACATGAGAAATTATTTTAGGGTGGTTGATGCACATTAACTTTAAGAAATATTTAAATATAATTTATGTAATGTGCAAAATAATTTATAATATAAAGTAATTTAGTAAGAGAGTTAAAACCAATAAAATTTATTTGTTTTTTTATGAATAATTGTTCTGTTTTCGTTTGGTGGGGGTACAAGAAATATACTTGGCGGATAACAAAGTTTTGATCCCCTATGGTGGGTAGTGAGATGAAAATAACCTGTAATTAACTCATTGCTGGAAAAAAACTAGTTACTCTATTTTAATGTGATTTAAAAGGAAGGAAAGGTAATTTATAAAAAAAGGAATTAGCCAATTTGTGGATTTTTTTTTGAATTAAATCGGCAGATGCTAACGGTGCCCATAACTTTCTACTTGGGAGATAACAATGCTGTTTGAAAATGCATTTCGGTTGTTCAAAATGCGCTCCAAAGTTTAAAATGCATTCTGGATCAATGAGCATTATTTGGCAAATACATTTTAACAAAAGTCATTTTGAGCCTAATGCATCCCAGAACCTAAAAGTTAGAAGAAGAAAAAACTCTTTCTACCTAAAATGCATTTTAAGTCGCGACCTAAACATTACAAATCGTGACATGAAATACTATAGGTCGCGGCCTAGACAATAAAATTTTAAATCACGACCAGGGACACTCCAAGTTGCGACCTAAATATGTTAAGTTACAACTTGAGACATTATAATTATTTTTTATCCTTTTATTTTTTCTTAATTTTATCACAGTATAAAATAAATGCTAAAGTATACTTTTAGTCCTTTATGTTTGCGTCAGGTTTCATTTTAGTCCTTTAAGTTTAAAAAGTGCACTTTCAGTCACTCAAACTTAACGCCGTTAGTTTCTTTTAACGGAAATTGCTGATTCATCAAATTTAATTGATGATTGTGCAATAAAACGTTGATAAAGCATACTCACATTTTAATTTTAATTTAATAATATAATAAATTTGATATTTTAAATTGTATAAAAGAAAAAAGATTTAAAACAAAAGCGTTAAGTTTGATGAGTCAACAATTTCCATTAAGAGAGACTAAAGAGACTAATGGCGTTAAGTTTCAGGGATTGAAAGTGCACTTTTTAAACTTAAAGGACTAAAGTAAAACTGACGCAAACATAAAGGACTAAAAGTATACTTTAGTCTAAAATAAAATATATATGTAAATATTACTTAATTAAATTCATTTTATTTTAAATTAATTTTTAATTAAATCATTTTATGTTATTTATTCAAACATATTTTTATTTTTTAAAATGCATTCCAATAAAAAATTATTCTCCCTAGTTTAATACAAGGCCTTTGCTCGAATTTGTGGACTTTACAGTGTACAAAGATTAAAAGAGGGTTCGATTTTGGGGAGTGCTATTTGATTATAGCTCCAGTTGTGATGTTTGGGGAGGCATCATCACCACAATTTAATAAAGTTGGGTTAACCTATCTGTGTGTTCTAAATTAAAGGGTTTACTTGATATGCTTCAGTGTCCGTATGGATATACCTGGTAGATCATGAGTTAGATATCATAACTAATTTCAACCCATTTTTTAAAATTTATGTATTAAAAATATTTAAAAGATGAGCCCCCGAGGCCTAATCCGCAGGGCCTAAACCCCCCTCTCTCTGAGGCGGCCACCAAATGTAGAAAACCAACGGAAACGATGAACAAGTCAGCACGCCAGCCTCTGTTAAAATTATGAAAAAAGGAATTTAAGATAATGGACCGTTTGGTAAATTGCCATAAATCACTTATAAATACTTATTCATATAAGTTGAGGCAAATATATGAAGGAGATTGTCTCATTTTATGGAAAAACACTGTTAAATGTATTTATAAAAATAAGTCCATCATTATCAAACAGGCCCAATCAAGATTCTATAATTTTTTTGGGGTCAATTTTTGTCTTTTTTATTTTGTTTTTTTGAGTGTGGTGCCGATCAAGCCGAGCCGATTCCATCCGATGACGCCAGCCACTCGCGCCCCATGGGATTCCCCAAACTACACGCGCCCCTCCCCGGCGACCTCATCGGCTCGACCGTACCGAATTATCTTTCGCCTTCTCACCCACCCTTCTCTTTCGCCTTTCTCTCTCTTTCCTATCCCTCTCTCTCTCATGCGTCCGACGCGCCTTTCTTCTTCATCGACGTTTATCTCTCCTTCGTTTTCTATCTGTTTCTCTCTCTGTTCTCTAACCCTTTTGTGATTCAAGTTCTCTGATCCTTGATCTATTCGTGGGGTTGTTTTCTGTTCCCTGCCGTTGTTGATGTCGGATTTACAAGATGGGCTCACGCCGCCGGCGACCAATCACCGCCCGATGCCGGTCCGGGAGGATTGTTGGAGCGAGGAGGCTACTTCCTCCCTTGTGGACGCCTGGGGCCGTCGATTCCTGGAGTTGAACAAAGGGAATCTTCGGCAGAAGGACTGGCAGGACGTGGCGGACTCCGTGAACGCTTTACATGGTCATACGAAGAAAACCCACCGTACTGATGTCCAGTGTAAGAATCGGATCGATACTATTAAGAAGAAGTATAAGGTTGAGAAGGCTAGGGTTGTGAACTCTAATGGGAATGTTACCTCCTCTTGGCCGTTTTTTGAACGGTTGGATGCTTTGATTGGGTCCAATTATAATTCGAAAAAGTCATCCCCGTCGCCTCCGGTGGCTCTGCCGTTGCCGTATCGTAAAACCCAGTCCCCGCCGGTGACCGCTGTGCCAGCATCTGTGGCACTGCCGCAGAAGCGGCCTGCCGTGACGGCCTTAGATGATGGTTATTTCAGAAGGAATTATTCAGCTATGGCGGCAGCTGCGGCGGCGGCAGAGGCTGATGAAGACGACGACGAAGTGGAGGAGGAAGATGAGGAAGATGATGAGAGAGGAAGTGAGGTTGAGGAGGGAGAAAGGGAAAGGGAAGGAATGAGAAGGTTGGCAAAGGCGATAGAGAGTTTTGGAGAAATGTATGAGAGAGTTGAAAGGGAAAAGCTGAAGCAGATGGTGGATTTGGAAAAACAGAGGATGCAGTTTGCTAAAGATCTTGAAATGCAGAGGATGAAGATGGTTATGGACACACAGGTGCAGCTGGGGAGGATAAAGCGTGGCAAGAGATCTGGGTCTAATGGTGAGATAAAAATTTCAAATTTTTATTGTTTATTGCTTGATGTTTGATCTTGACGTTAGAGCATGCTTGTGTGCCTTTTAAACTGAGGATGTTATCTTTGATCGCCTTAAGATTTCCCAATTAGTTTTTTGTTTGATGGAGATTTTTATTATGTCAGATCTCATGGATTTAATAAGAAAATAATAATTAATGTCATGGAATAGTTGTTTCGTTCTCCATCTACTTATCCAAGCAAGTAGTGAGCTTTATTACGTTTTGATGGAGACCTCGTCATAGTTTATCATCATATTTATCTGAGAACTTTATTTCAACAATATAAAACGCGAGCCATTCCTTTAACGTTCAGGTGCCGTAAGTGAAGGACATTAGTTTATTTGTACTTCTACTTATAATAATGTTTAACAAAAAAAAAATTGGGTCAAGAAGTCTATGAAGTAGTGACCGATTATTGCATGACAAGTAGCAGGCTAGCTGCAAGATTGTTAGTCTGGCCTTCATTGTTTTGCTGTTTTTCTTCTATTGTTTGTGTACATGTATTCAATTTTGGATGTCCTATCTCATGGTGTCAAGTGACATCTTGTATCAATGATTTAAAATGTGGAATGCGTTTGGGTTCAATTTATTACTTACACAAGTTTGAACTAATGTTTTTTAGCTTTAAAACGATAGTGATTAATCCTAAAATTCTACCAATGTTCCAGTAAATATGGCATGGAAATTGTGACAGTGTAGTATATTTTGGCAGTCAGCATTAACTAGTCATTAGTCAATTTTGATATATCTGAACTGAAGATCAATATCGTGTCCAAAGAATAATATACCATCCATTTGCTTCAGTCCCTTTTGTTTTTTTTGTGGTTTTCTATCATGAGGAAGTTCCTCACATTTGGAGTTCTTTATTAACTGCCTACTTTCCATGGCTGTTGATACATTTTACTTTCTGTTTGAGGCAGAAGCATTTGTGGTAAATTGTTACTGTAATCTATTTTCCATATTGAAGGACCGTCTGAGTGGTTATTCTGATGTTATGCATAAATTCTTGGGTTATTCATGGATATTGTAGTGAAACAGCAATAAACCTAGACCATTATTCATATGTTTTTAGTGGTATCGAGAGGATTAGTAAGATGAGTTAGTGGGATGAGTCTGCATTTTGATGACAGTATTATGGCTTGAACCCTTGAAATGTTTGATAAGCTGTTCTATAGATTCATGGTGTCTTTAACTACCTTCTGTTTAATTGGCCTTTGGTCTCTTACCTTAATCTTGTTTTGCCCAGTTGTTCTCCTTTTCCTATTTTTCATTTCATTTAGGACTTGAATAATCATCCCTCAAGCTATTAGTTCCCTAAAGCAATGTGGTGTTTATAAATGTGATTCATGCATTTGGGATCTTGGATCCCATCAATTGGAAGGGGAGACACTTGGACTTGGAGATAGCTCAGTCTTTAATTTTTCATGGGATTTTATAGAGGTTTTTATATTTTATTTGGAAACACTTTGGAACCTTTTTGTTTAGCTTAATTTGAAGTCTAGTTATTTTATTTTATTTTTGATTGTGTTATATACCAGTGTAGTCGGAATCGTGCGATTAGCGATTCGAATCGCACGATTCGATGCAAAAAAGCAGGGGAAAGATACGACTCATATGATGAATCTTTCCCCTTCCTGAATCGCTAGCTGTGACGCATGATACAGTGTTGCATCGCAGGAATCGCGCAACACCGACGATTCCTGCGATTCAAGGAGAACACAGATCTGGCTTGGATCTGTGGCCACCCAACCTAATAACAAATTTTCCTTTTTTTTTCTCGTCCGATCTTCATAATCAGGGAGATAGATTGCCGCAAGATTATCCGAATCAGGTAGAAGATATTCTAGATATGCTTACCTTTAAATCATACCCATAATCCAATACCCATTCAAGGTTGAAATCAGAGGTCGAACTCCAAGCAGCAACCTAAGAAGCATAACGCAATACCTGTCGGCGATCAAAACTCGAAACTGCAAGCTTCACCTTTTGGCAAGTCGCAGCTGCAAGCTTCTTCTTTTTGGCGTGCGATTGTGTAGGCCGTTCACGCGAGGGGACTGTAATCTTCGCAAGAGAGAGCATCCTCGGGTAAGGCTGTAACAGGACAGCTTACATCTTGTCCTTGATAAAAAGACAGAGGCATAAAGCGAAGGTTTTTATCATGATTTCTTTTTTCCCCAATGGTTTTTACCATGATCTATCTCCTTAGTCATGGCAAGTCATATCCTTTGGGCAATAAGTTGCTTCAAGGGCATAAATATGATTGATTGGCTTGTGCATTTTCTTTTTGGCTTGTGCGTTTTCTTTATGGCCTGTGCGTGTTATTGTTTTCCCCTTCAACTTATCTGGTTCACATGTTATTTTTTCTGTAGGTTTATTTCTTTCCACCCACTTACAATATTGTTGGTTGATATTGGTTCATTTTTTCTGTGATATTTTGTGGAGGGATAATGACTCAAAATAAAAAAAAAAGAAGGAAATAGATATTACGTGGAATCATTGTAAAAATATTCTTTCACATAGACTTTTGGTTGAGTGCAATTACTGTTCACATAGATGTTGGGGTGGTGTGGCTAGGATGAAACATCATTTGGCTAGAACTCAATATCATAATTTTACAATTTTAATGATTTTGATTAACCTTAGAGATTATTTATTTACTCTCAAAATCATAACTTTATGATATAAATTTTATATCTTTTATGTTAAAAATCATACTTATGTCATCCTTAGAAAAATGTTAATGAATCTTACGATTCACGGTACGTAACGATTCACGATTCAAAAAATAGGTTTTCCGATTTACGATTCGTATCCCGATTCGATAACCTTGTTATATACTATTTGGTTTTTATGCCCAAGGTCACTAAGATGAAAAATTAGTGATTGTATATGATGTTTGAAATTGGAATTTATATGCTGTGGTTGATGACCATGATATTCTTTGTTGTTTTTCTCCTTTTTATTGATAGTTTCTGGAATATCCTGATGCATTTATTTGAAATTTTAAATCTTCAGACATGACTTGTTTTAATATTTTAAAGTTCAATTTTCTTTTAACTTTCTATATTGAGGTGAAGTTCAATTGGGGTTTATGATCTTCTCATATCAAGTTTTGGCTAGTTTACAAACAGTCTTAGTGTTCAGAGATTGGAGTTAAAAAAAAATTCAGCATAAGTAATGCTCCTACCCGTGGGTGTAGTCTAGGCGGTAACCTACGATGGTTACATTGGAATTTATATACAGGATAAACGAAGCATCTCTTAGCTTCAAAAGTTATGCTTCTCCTGTGGGTGTACTCAGCAGTATCCTAGTTTAATTTCCAAGTTTTGACTTGTCATTGCTTCTCAGAAGAAAAAAGATAAAATAAGGAAAGAAAAACATGGATAACAGAAGTTTTTCCATTTAGAATGAGTTTAAGATATTATTCCATTTAATTTGGCTGGGATTGTGCTGCTGTTTATGTTGCATATTCACAAACGTCATGATCAAGTGAGCCCTTGACAAGTTAACATTTCCTTGTTTTTCAATCCTTTTTAATGTTTCGATCCTAATCTTCAGGAGGGAAAATTAAGAGTT